>SJXP01002946.1:140708-183842 GCA_006408505.1 Damaliscus lunatus
GTAGTTTGAGCATTCTTTGGCATTGCCTTTCTTTGGGATTGGAATGAAAACTGACCTTTTCCAGTCCTGTGGCCACTGCTGAGTTTTCCAAATTTGCTGGCATATTGAGTGCAGCACTTTCATAGCATCATCTTTCAGGATTTGAAATAGCTCAACTGTAATTCCATCACCTCCACTAGCTTTGTTCGTAGTGATGCTTTCTAAGGCCCACTTGACTTTACATTCCAGGATGTCTGGCTCTAGGTGAGTGATCACACCATCATGATTGTCTGGGTTGTGAAGATCTTTTTTGTACAGTTCTGTGTATTCTTGCCAGCTCTTCTATCTTTACATGGCAGTAATTTTTGCTTACATGTTACTGTAATAAGTCTATATGACTATGAAAAAAAGTTCAGTCACTTATTTCATAATCAGGGCTCTCTCTGTTGTCACCTTCCTCACCTTCTTCCCTATAAGAAACTCCTTGAAGGGGAAGACACTCGCCAAATTCTGGGGGACTAATATGACATTCTTTGCATAAAGAAGAGCCCTCACTTCTGAGTCCCTGACCAGCAACACCAGCTGTTTCTTGCTGAGCTTTAATCAGAGACCTCACACACTGTGTAGGCCTTAAGGAGGTTCTGCTAATTATCACCAATCCACTGCTGATTGTCATAAAAAGAAAAAAAATAAGTTTAAGCATTTCCTATTGCAATAAGGGTCCCCACTTAAGTCTACGTTGCCAGTCTAAAAGGACATATTGGGGAATTATGAGTGTTCACTTAGCAGTATTAATGGAAGAACATATTTTAGTAAGTAAGAATATTTCTCTGTTATGATGTGCCAAATATATGATATGCTAAAACTCCAATACTTTGGCCACCTGTTATGAAAAACCAACTCATTGGAAAAGACTCTGATGCTGGGAAAGATTGAAGGCAAAAGAAGAAGGGGTCAGCAGAGAATGAAGACAGGTAGATAGCATCACCACCTCAATGGACATGAATTTGAGCAAACTCCAGGAGATAGCAAAGGACAGGGGAGCCTGGCAAGCAAAAGTTCATGGAGTCACAAAGAATCAGACATGGCTTAGTGACTAAACAACAAGAGCAACAAAATTTCAATTAAAAGTTGAATGAAAAGAATGATGTATTACAACATTAACTGACTGACCCTACATTTTTCTTTAAAGTCAGCAGGCCATTTGTGAACAATGTCTGTTTTAATATGTCATTGTGTTTTATGTGTGGTGTTCATTTCAGTTTCTACTCACTCTGCTTTCATCACTTGCCAAATAAGAAACCATTATGTTATCTTCAAAAGGTAATAAAAGTGCTGACAAACACATACTGCAAGGGCAGATAAGGGTCAAATTAATGACCCTTATGTCTGATAGATACTTGCTCTTTAAAGTACCTACCTCCAATCATGAAGTTAGTAAACTAATCTGATAAATAAGGGTTGTAAAAATATTTGTAAGGGACTTCCCTGTTGGTGCAGTAGCTAAGAATCCACCTGCCAGTGCAGGGGACACAGGTTCGATCCCTGGTCTGGGAAGGTTCCACATACTGTGGAGCAACTAAACTGGTGCATCAGAGCTACTGAATCCATGCTCTAGAGCCCTCGAGCCACAACTATGCAGCCTGCACGCTTCAACTACTGCAGCCCACTTGCCTAGAGCCTGCGCTCTGCAATGAGAGAAGCCACTGCAATGAGAAGCCTGTGCACCACAACGAAGAGTAGCCCCTGCTCACTGCAAACTACAGAAAGCCAGCTCAAAACAATAAAGACCCAGTGCAGCCAAATAAATAAATAAAAATTTTAACTGTTTGTAGGCAGAACACTTTAGTGTGGAGATTTATGGCAGGATGTACAATCTATGTGTAAATAAACACCAAATTTATTGGCCCATGTATCCTTTTCCTGAAGGTACACAACTAAACTTCAGTTAGTAAGGCTTAGCTGGCACAGCAGAGTTAGGGGGAAAGTACTCTTATTCAATATAAAATTTTAAATAGAGCAATAGTTTCAAAATTGTCTTTCATCATGGTTTAAAGTTCATACTTTTAAAATTTAATCCTGGTATGCCATATTCAGTTGTAATTTTTTCCTTTGTTACTTAAAATAAATTCATATCAGGCATGTGACCCAAAAATGAGTCAGCATTTACTGTAGTAAACCGATAATCCCTTGGCACAACTGCAAGACTGGAAACTGCACTCTTAGTGAACCTTTTGGAAAAGGAAATGGCAACCCACTCCAGTACTATTGCCTAGAGAATCCTGTGGACAGAGGAACCTGGTGGGCTGCTGTCCATAGGGTTGCACAGAGTTGGACACGACTGAAGCGACTTAGCATGCATGCATGCATTGAAGAAGGAAATGGCAGCCCACTCCAGTATTCTTGCCTGGGGAATCCCAGGGACAGAGGAGCCTGGTGGGCGACCATCTATGGGGTCACACAGAGTCGTACATGCCTGAAGCGACTTAGCAGCAGCAGCAGCAGCAGTGGACCTTTTATGTCTGCTGCTGGAAGACAAGACTCTCATTATCTTACAAAGAAATCCTACTCACTAACCTTCAGAGGCCTAAAACACCCTGAGATGAAAGCAAAACTATACAAATGGTTACAAACAAAGTAGATAAAGCACAACATTTTGCCCTAATCCTTTCAGTCTCAAACCAGGAATCTGCCCTCCACTATAGTATATCCTCACAGAAGATGCTGCTGCTGCTGCTGCTGCTGCTGCTGTTAAGTCACTTCAGTCATGTCTGACTCTGTGCAACCCCACAGACGGTAGCCCACTAGGCTCCCCCATCCCTGGGATTCTCTAGGCAAGAATACTGAAGTGTGTTGTCATTTCCTTCTCCAATGCATGAAAGTGAAAAGTCAAAGTGAAGTCGCTCAGTTGTGTCTGACTCTTAGCAACCCCATGGGCTACTGCTGCTGTTTCCTAAGAGCTACATTCTCATTTCTAATCCGAGGATATTTCTTAAGGGGAAGCTTATCTCCCTGTTTCAAGAATAAGAAAACCATCTGAAGTCACTTTTAATCTTGGTTTCTGTTTTTTTTTTTTTAATCCTGTAATATCTGAATGAACTGATCATCATCCATATTCAGAAGAAAAAGACATTGTTTGCCAACAAAGGAAGAAGAATTTAAGTAGTGCAAAGTCCTGTTTCAGGGGCTCCAGGGAGCAGGGATTTACAGGGATTTAATGAAGACTTCAGGGTAAGAAACAAAGGACTGCATTAGGCTAAAATCCAGTTATATTTCCTTAATAGTATTCTCCCTCTCAGCTTTGTTCTCAGCAAGAAAAAAAAAGGGGGGGCGTGTGGGGAGTAGGGTTGAGGAGAAAAGCAGATAATCAGGGAGAAGTCTTAGAGAGCTCTGGTTCACCAACCTACTGAAGAAAACTCAGGGAATAGAAATACCAAAAGAGCAGAGTGGGCTGTTTAAAAAACACTTAGATTTTGCATTTTATTTTTTAAGCCTATAAAATATTAAAAAATGAATCTGTTAAAACATGAGAAAGATGACACTTGGGCTGTTATCATAAATACTGAAGTTGCACGGAATCCCTCTTCATCTGAAAACAATTTATTTGTGCCACTATCGTAAGGGGTTATAAGTTTAGAGAATCATCCAAAGAGGTTTTGAAATTTGTTTTTCAAGGTCTCTTCCAATAAGCAGGCTTTGTTGTTGTTGTTGATTAGTCACTAAACTGTGTCCTATTCTTTTGCAACCCCATGGACTGTAGCCCACCAGATTCCTCTGTCCATAGAATTTCCCAGGCAAGAATACTAGAGTGGGTTGCAATTTCCTTCTCTAGTGGATCTTCCCAACCCAGGGATCAAACCCATGTATTCTGTGGTAGCAGTCAGATTCTTTACCACTGAGTCACCAGAGCAACTATACTTCAATTTAAAAAAATAAATAGACACACACAAAATCTGTACTCAGGCTTGGTCCCTTATTTGGTAAAAGAAATAAGCTCCCAGAACCTCAGTTTTTAAATTTGTCAGGTAAGGATAACAACAGAAGTGTGAGAATTAAGCAAGAAATGGTAGGAAAAGAGGTTATAGAAACGAATGAAAATGAAAACACAACCACCCAAAACCTGTGGGACAATATAAAAGCAGTGCCAAGGGGAAAGCTCATAGCAATACAGGCATACCTCAAGAAACAAGAAAAAAGTCAAATAAATAACCTAATTCTACACCTAAAGCAACTAGAAAAGGAAGAAATGGAGAACCCCATGGTTAGTAGAAGGAAAGAAATCTTAAAAATTAGGGCAGAAATAAATGCAAAAGAAACAAAAGAAACCATAGCAAAAATCAACAAAGCCAAAAGCTGGTTCTTTGAGAGGATAAATAAAATTGACAAACCATTAGCCAGACTCATTAAGAAACAAACGGAGAAAAATCAAATCCATAAAATTAGAAATGAAAATGGAGAGATCACAACAGACAACACAGAAATACAAAGGATCATGAGAGACTACTATCAGCAACTATATGCCAATAAAATGGACAACGTGGAAGAAATGGATAAATTCTTAGAAAAGTACAACTTTTCCAAACTGAACCAGGAAGAAATAGAAAATCTTAACAGGCCCATCACAAGCATGGAAATGGAAACTGTAATCAGAAATCTTCCAGCAAACAAAAGCCTAGGTCCAGACAGCTTCACAGCTGAATTCTACCAAATATTTCGAGAAGAGCTAACAACCTATCCTACTCAAACTCTTCCAGAAAATTGCAGAGGAAGGAAAACTTCCAAACTCATTCTATGAGGCCACCATCACCCTAATACCAAAACCTGACAAAGATGCTACAAAAAAAGAAAACTACAGGTCAACACCACTGATGAAAATAGATGCAAAAATCCTTAACAAAATTCTAGCAATCAGAATCCAGCAACACATTAAAAAGATCATACACCATGACCAAGTGGGCTTTATCCCAGGAATGCAAGGATTCTTCAATATCTACAAATCAATCAGTGTAATTCACCACATTAACAAGTTGAAAAATAAAAGCCATATGATTATCTCAATAGATGCAGAGAAAGTCTTTGACAAAATTCAACATCCATTTATGATAAAAACTCTTCAGAAAGCAGGAATAGAAGGAACATACCTCAACATAATAAAAGCTATATATGACAAACCCACAGCAAACATTATCCTCAATGGTGAAAAATTGAAAGCATTTCCCCTAAAGTCAGGAACAAGACAAGGGTGCCCACTTTCACTGCTACTATTCAACATAGTTCTGGAAGTTTTGGCCACAGCAATCAGAGCAGAAAAAGAAATAAAAGGAATCCAAATTGGAAAAGAAGAAGTAAAACTCTCACTGTTTGCAGATGACATGATCCTCTACATAGAAAATCCTAAAGACTCCACCAGAAAATTACTAGAGCTAATCAATGAATATAGTAAAGTTGCAGGATATAAAATCAACACACAGAAATCCCTTGCATTCCTATACACTAATAATGAGAAAGTAGAAAAAGAAATTAAGGAAACAATTCCATTCACCATTGCAACGAAAAGAATAAAATACTTAGGAATATATCTACCTAAAGAAACTAAAGACCTATATATAGAAAACTATAAAACACTGATGAAAGAAATCAAAGAGGACACTAATAGATGGAGAAATATACCATGTTCATGGATCGGAAGAATCAATATAGTGAAAATGAGTATACTACCCAAAGCAATCTACAGATTCAATGCAATCCCTATCAAGCTACCAGCGGTATTTTTCACAGAGCTAGAACAAATAATTTCACAATTTGTATGGAAATACAAAAAACCTCAAATAGCCAAAGCAATCTTGAGAAAGAAGAATGGAACTGGAGGAATCAACTTGCCTGACTTCAGGCTCTACTACAAAGCCACAGTCATCAAGACAGTATGATACTGGCGCAAAGACAGAAATATAGATCAGTGGAACAAAATAGAAGGCCCAGAGATAAATCCACACACCTATGGACACCTTATCTTCGACAAAGGAAGCAAGAATATACAATGGATTAAAGACAATCTCTTTAAAAGTGGTGCTGGGAAAACTGGTCAACCACTTGTAAAGGAATGAAACTAGATCACTTTCTAACACCATTCAAAAAATAAACTCAAAATGGAGTAAAGATCTAAACGTAAGACCAGAAACTATAAAACTCCTAAGGGAGAACATAGGCAAAACACTCTCCGACAGAAATCAGGGCAAGATCCTCTATGATCCACCTCCCAGAATACTGGAAATAAAAGCAAAAATAAACAAATGGGATCTAATTAAAATTAAAAGCTTCTGCACAACAAAGGAAACTATAAGCAAGGTGAAAAGACAGCCTTCTGAATGGGAGAAAATAATAGCAAATGAAGCAACTGACTAACAACTAATCTCAAAAATATACAAGCAACTTATGCAGCTCAATTCCAGAAAAATAAATGACCCAATCAAAAAATGGGCCAAAGAACTAAGTAGACATTTTTCCAAAGAAGACATACAAATGGCTAACAAACACATGAAAAGATGCTCAACATCACTCATTTATCAGAGAAATGCAAATCAAGACCACAATGAGGTACCATTTCACACCTGTCAGAATGGCTGTGATCCAAAAATCTACAAGCAATAAATGCTGGAGAGGGTGTGGAGATAAGAGAACCCTCTTACACTGTTGGTGGGAATGCAAACTAGTACAGCCACTATGGAGAACAGTGTGGAGATTCCTTAAAAAACTGCAAATAGAACTGCCTTATAACCCAGCAATTCCACTGCTGGGCATACACACCAAGGAAACCGAAATTGAAAGAGACACATGTACCCCAATGTTCAACGCAGCACTGTTTATAATAGCCAGGACATGGAAACAACCTAGATGTCCATCAGCAGATGAATGGATAAGAAAGCTGTGGTACATATACACAATGGAGTATTACTCAGCCATTCAAAATAATACATTTGAATCAGTTCTAATGAGGTGGATGAAACTGGAGCCGATTATACAGAGTGAAGTAAGCCAGAAAGAAAAACACCAATACAGTATACTAACACATATATATGGAACTTAGAAAGATGGTAATGATAACCCTGTATGCAAGACAGCAAAAGAGACACAGATGTATAGAATGGACTTTTGGACTCTGAGGGAGAGGGTGAGGGTGGGATGATTTGGGAGAATGGCATTGAAACATGTATACTATAATGTAAGAAATGAATCGCCAGTCTATGTTCAATACAGGACACAGGATGCTTGGGGCTGGTGCACAGGGATGATCCAGAGAGATGATATGGGGAAGGAGATGGGAGGGGGGTTCAGGATTGGGAACTCATGTACACCCGTGGTGGATTCATGTCAATGTATGGCAAAACCAATACAGTATTTTAAAGTAAAATAAAGTAAAAATTAAAAATTTAAAAAATAATAAATAAAATTAAAAAAAATAATGTGGAGCACATTTGTACATCCTTTCATCCAATGATACAAAAGGATTTTACAGACACACCCATTATTTCTGCAAACTAAGTTCATTTGGCCCATTCCAAAATAAAAAATGTGGTAATCTAAACTCTTTCATTTTCTACTGTAACAAGTAATGAATCTAATAGCCAGTGGGAATCTTTAAATACAGGCATTTTACATGCTAAAAAGTTCTTTCCATTTTTCCTGAAAAGGATATCTGTGAAAAAAAAATTTTAATTGTGGTAAAATATCAACACACAGAAAATTTACTAACATAACCATTTTTAAGTAAATAGTTCAGTGGTATTAAATACATTCACAATGTTGTGAATCTGGATCACCACTACCCAGACACAGAATTCTTTTCTTCTTGCAAAAGTGAAACTCTGTACCCATTAAACAACAACTCCCCATTCCTTGCTCCTGGCAGCTCATGGCAACCATCACTCTACTGCCTGTCTCCATGAATTGACTACTCTAGGTACTTCATATTGGTAGAATCATATGCTGTTTGTCATTTGTGGCTGGCATATTTCATTAGCACAATGTCCTCAAGGTTTATCTGTGTTGTAGCATGTGTCAGATGGAGAAGGCAATGGCACCCCACTCCAGTACTCTTGCCTGGAAAATCCCATGGATGGAGGTGCCTGGTGGGCTGCAGTCCATGGGGTCACTAAGAGTTCGACACTCATGAGTGATTTCACTTTCACTTTTCACTTTCATGCATTGGAGAAGGAAATGGAAACCCACTTCAGTATTCTTGCCTGGAGAATCCCAGGGACGGGGGAGCCTCGTGGGCTACTGTCTATGGCGTCACACAGAGTCAGACATGACTGAGGCGACTTAGCAGCAACAGCAGCAGCAGCAGCATGTGTCAAAATTTCCTTTTTTAAGGCTGAATAGTACTCCATGTTATGTATATGTACTAGATTTTGCTTATCCATTTATCTGTCAATGGACCCTTGGGTCCCTCCACCTTTGGACTATTAAGAATAATTCTGTTTTGAACATACATCTCTTCAAGACTTCTTCAATTATCTCTTCAAGACCTTTGTTTCAATTCTTTTGGGCTGAAATCCTAAAAGAAAATTGCTGGATCATATGATAATTCTATTTTTAAATCTTCTGAGCAATCACCAATTTGTTTTCCACAGTGGCTGCACCATTTTACATTCCTATCAGCAATGAACAGGAATCTAATTTCTCTACACCTTACCAACACTTTTTTTTTCTTTCTTTGTTTTTTGATAGTAGACATCTTAAAGGGTGTGAGGAGTAATCTCACTGTAGTCTGAAAATAATATCTTGATTTCAAAAGTACTTTTACTAATTCCAGGTATTTTAGAGGAGATGGGTAAGTAGTAACAGTTGTACTCAGTCATAAGACTCAAATCCAACACTCTCCTTCCCTTTGGGTATCATGTTCTATATGCTTCCTAATAAACAGGCATTTCAGAGCTCATTATACAGGAAGCACATTTGCCTGGTTCTTTTTTCTCCTCTCCTGTCTGTGTTTCTCATTTCCTCTACTGTCTGTGTTTTCCTGAGCTTCCCTTGATGATTGTACAGTGTTAAAAACAAACAAACAACAACAACAAAAAAAAAAACAGAAAAACAAAAAAAACCTCAAAACAAAAAATTGGTAAATCTGTCAAAGCAAAGGGCAAGATGGAAGCTGAGGACACAGGGCCTATGTTGCCCTTGGCTATGTACCTGGAGAACAGTAATTGCTCAGTAAATACTCATGGAATTATGCTGAATGGATGAGCCATAAGGAAAGACAGGCACTTCTACTGTGCATATAACCCAGTCTCTAGAACAATCTCTGAAAGTCATACTTTAAGAAATAGGAAAAAAAAAGAAAACAGACTCAGAGCCCAGGAAGAGACGGCCAATTCAATGCTCCACCCTCACAGCATCTATGTTTTGGGTCTGTGTGAAGCACTTCACCTCACTCCCCTATTTTGTCCTCACAACAGCTCCAGGGGTTTGTACTGCTAGCTGTCTTATAAGAGAGAAAACTGAGGTGCACAGAGATGGAATTCTGAGTTCCATATTCTTCCTTACTTTTCAGTACTGACTCCCTGGTGAAAGTTACTTACTAATAGCCAAACTGTAAAAGTCTCCCCAAAGCATCTATATACCCTGAAATTCTCAAAGCCCCACAGTTGCACAAAACACCCTCCAGGGAGACAGTCACCTTTGAAAAAATGTCCTTGTTTCCAGAGCAAAATTCCATCTGTAAGACACTTAAAATTCATGTTTCCCTATAGGAATCCCTCCAGTGCTAAACAAACCACTTATCCTTTTGTTCTCAGAATTATGTGGTTATCCATGAATAAAACTGTGTAACCTGAGGAAGTCTAAGTCCAGAAATCTATCTCAGTAAGTTATTAAATCACATGCACACAAAACTAATGAATGAACAAAGAAACAAAACCTGGTGTCTGATGAAAGTGTCTGTTGAAAATACCTACTCCTAAAAATATGCTCTATTGCGGGTGAAAAGGATCAATCCTTTCATGTAATTTGAAAAAAAATCAAAAAAAGAATATGTGAAAATGTTTTATAAAAAAGAACATGTGAGAATGTTTTAATGTGCATACCTGAGGTGCAACTGACATTTTCTCCCGTAAAAGGTCAAGTTCAATATTGGCTGTCAAGATGTCATCAATCCAAATGTCACCTGCAGGTTCTGACAATCTAAAAAGTGCAGGGATGAGAGAACTTTTTCCAGCTCCTGTTCTTCCCACAATGCCAAGCTGTAAAAAGATCCAGGAGAGATTAAGGATTAACAGGATGCAGCAAACCTGGGAGAAATCCTGACTGTTGAAGATGAATTTTAAAAGTTTACTTATATAAACAGTAGCATATAAGTTTCTCAGCCATGGCACTGTTGACATTACGGGCCAGATAATTCCTTGTTGAGGGGTGGAGGGCTATCCTATATGTTGTAGGATGTTTGCAGTAACCATGAATTCTACCCACTAGATACCAGAAGCACCCTCCAAACTGTGGCAATCATCAAAAATTTCAGACATTGACAACTGTTCCCTGATTGAGACACCCACTGGTTCCAAGAAGTTAAAAATGGCAATCTGCTGGCAGTGAAAATTCAGCAATCTCCTAAATGGTCCTTAAGAAGTCAGCTTTTAAATTAGCTTTATTCCTACTGCCCCAGTAATTTCACTTTGAGAATTATGTGGCTAATTTTACAGAGATGTCAAGAAGTCAAGTCAGAAGTATTATACATAAACAAGTGATATGGGAAGTGGGGGGGGGGTTCAAGATGGGGAACACATGTACACCCATGGCGGATTCATGTCAATGTATGGCAAAACCAATACAATATTGTAAAGTAATTAGCCTCCAATTAAAATAAATAAATTTTTTTAAAAAGTACTTTCTCAGGGGTGTATTATTTAAGAGGAATTATTCTTTGGTAGAAAAACTAAATCACTTCCCGATATTAAACATCTTAATTATGATCTATCTTGAAAGGAAACATCTTAAAAGTATAAAATGCAGATCTCAGTGTCTTAAAAGACAGTGGCTAGTAGACAAAATGCACATAATGAGATCAACGTCAACACAAACAACATTTGCGTTTATATGGAACATTTCATTAGAGCACTTCAAAAGACATTTTATTAACAAATTAATACTTTCAATTGCACTTTGGAAAGATACATGTCAAGTGTCATACTAGTGATTAAAACCAAAGCAGAGAGAAATTAAGTGCACCAACAACAAGATCGGGGCTTTCCTGGTGGCTCAGTGGTAAAGAATCTACCAGCCAGTGCAGGAGACTCAGATTCGATCCCTGGGTTGGAAAGATCGCCTGGAGAAGGGAATGGCAACCCACTCCAGTACTCTTGCCTGGAGAATTCAATGGACAGAGGAGCCCTGGTGGGCTATACAGTCCATAGGGTCACAAAAGAGTCAGACACAACTTAGCAACTATACAACAAGTACAACAATAACATTAAAGAATCAATATAACACAGGTAAAATGCTGGTGAGGAATAAAACTACATTCAAATATGTATGCCAAAAGTGGCCTTTTGCAACCAGCTTGCCCAACTGCAAATTCCCTGAAGGAATTATTTCATCTCTATTTAGGAATCTGGAATTGATGAGGGTGTAAAGGTATGCTTTCCATCATTTGTAAATTAATTCAGCTGAAATTTAAAACTCATGGATTTAAACAAAGAAGTAAATCTTTCTGAGTACTGTAATAAGAAGGCTGGGAACTTTTTATATTTTTTTCATTTGAATACCTGTAAAGTTTCAAAGATAGATAGCACATTGAAAAGCAGAGACATTACTTTGCCAACAAAGGTCCGTCTAGTCAAGGCTATGGTTTTTCCAGTAGTCATGTATGGATGTGAGAGTTAGACTGTGAAGAAAGCTGAGCACCGAAGAATTGATGCCTTTGACCTGTGGTGTTGGAGAAGACTCTTGAGAGTCCCTTGGACTGCAAGGAGATCCAACCAGTCCATTCTGAAGATGATCAGCCCTGGGTGTTCTTTGGAGGGAATGATACTAAAGCTGAAACTCCAGTACTTTGGCCACCTCATGCGAAGAGTTGACTCATTGGAAAAGACTTTGATGCTGGGAGGGATTGGGGGCAGGAGGAGAAGGGGAAGACAAAGGATGAGATGGCTGGATGGCATCACCATCTCGATGGACATCAGTTTGAGTAAGCTCCAGGAATTGGTGATGGACAGGGAGGCCTGGGGTGCTGCAATCCATGGGGTCACAAAGAGTCGGACACAACTGAGCAACTGAACTGATCTGAACTGATATTCTGTGTACAGGCAGGCCTCAAAGATATTTTGGATTTGGTTCCAGACCACCTCAATAATCGGGGTTTTCCAGGTGGCACAGCAGTAAAGAATCCGCCTGCCAATGCAGGAAATGCAGATTTGATCCCTGGGTTGGGAAGATTCCCTGGGAAAAGGAAATGGCAAACCTGTCCAGTTTCCTGCCTGGGAAATCCCATGGAGAGAGGAGCCTGGTGAGCTATAGTTCACGAGGTCACAAAGAGTCAGACATGATCAAGCGACTGAGCACACACACACACACACCTAAATAACATGAATATCACACAAAAAAGGAAGTTATATGAACTTTTTTGTTTCTCTTTGCAAATAAAAGTTATGCTTAGGGGCTTCCCTGGTGGCTCAGTGCTGAAGAATCTGTCTATCAATGCAGGGGGCACAGGTTCAATCCCTGATGCAGGAAGAACCCACATGATGCAGAGCAACTAAGCCCGTGTACCACAATGAAGAAGCCCACGTGTCCTAAATTTTAAAAAGTACTTTCTCAGGGGTGTATTATTTAAGAGGAATTATTCTTTGGTAGAAAAACTAAATCACTTCCCGATATTAAACATCTTAATTATGATCTATCTTGAAAGGAAACATCTTAAAAGTATAAAATGCAGATCTCAGTGTCTTAAAAGACAGTGGCTAGTAGACAAAATGCACATAATGAGATCAACGTCAACACAAACAACATTTGCTGTTTATATGGAACATTTCATTAGAGCACTTCAAAAGACATTTTATTAACAAATTAATACTTTCAATTGCACTTTGGAAAGATACATGTCAAGTGTCATACTAGTGATTAAAACCAAAGCAGAGAGAAATTAAGTGCACCAACAACAAGATCGGGGCTTTCCTGGTGGCTCAGTGGTAAAGAATCTACCAGCCAGTGCAGGAGACTCAGATTCGATCCCTGGGTTGGAAAGATCGCCTGGAGAAGGGAATGGCAACCCACTCCAGTACTCTTGCCTGGAGAATTCAATGGACAGAGGAGCCCTGGTGGGCTATACAGTCCATAGGGTCACAAAAGAGTCAGACACAACTTAGCAACTATACAACAAGTACAACAATAACATCAAAGAATCAATATAACACAGGTAAAATGCTGGTGAGGAATAAAACTGCATTCAAATATGTATGCCAAAACTGGCCTTTTGCAACCAGCTTGCCCAACTGCAAATTCCCTGAAGGAATTATTTCATCTCTATTTAGGAATCTGGAATTGATGAGGGTGTAAAGGTATGCTTTCCATCATTTGTAAATTAATTCAGCTGAAATTTAAAACTCATGGATTTAAACAAAGAAGTAAATCTTTCTGAGTACTGTAATAAGAAGGCTGGGAACTTTTTATATTTTTTTCATTTGAATACCTGTAAAGTTTCAAAGATAGATAGCACATTGAAAAGCAGAGACATTACTTTGCCAACAAAGGTCCGTCTAGTCAAGGCTATGGTTTTTCCAGTAGTCATGTATGGATGTGAGAGTTAGACTGTGAAGAAAGCTGAGCACTGAAGAATTGATGCCTTTGACCTGTGGTGTTGGAGAAGACTCTTGAGAGTCCCTTGGACTGCAAGGAGATCCAACCAGTCCATTCTGAAGATGATCAGCCCTGGGTGTTCTTTGGAGGGAATGATACTAAAGCTGAAACTCCAGTACTTTGGCCACCTCATGCGAAGAGTTGACTCATTGGAAAAGACTTTGATGCTGGGAGGGATTGGGGGCAGGAGGAGAAGGGGAAGACAAAGGATGAGATGGCTGGATGGCATCACCATCTCGATGGACATGAGTTTGAGTAAGCTCCAGGAATTGGTGATGGACAGGGAGGCCTGGGGTGCTGCAATCCATGGGGTCACAAAGAGTCGGACACAACTGAGCAACTGAACTGATCTGAACTGATATTCTGTGTACAGGCAGGCCTCAAAGATATTTTGGATTTGGTTCCAGACCACCTCAATAATCGGGGTTTTCCAGGTGGCACAGCAGTAAAGAATCCGCCTGCCAATGCAGGAAATGCAGATTTGATCCCTGGGTTGGGAAGATTCCCTGGGAAAAGGAAATGGCAAACCTGTCCAGTTTCCTGCCTGGGAAATCCCATGGAGAGAGGAGCCTGGTGAGCTATAGTTCACGAGGTCACAAAGAGTCAGACATGATCAAGCGACTGAGCACACACACACACACACCTAAATAACATGAATATCACACAAAAAAGGAAGTTATATGAACTTTTTTGTTTCTCTTTGCAAATAAAAGTTATGCTTAGGGGCTTCCCTGGTGGCTCAGTGCTGAAGAATCTGTCTATCAATGCAGGGGGCACAGGTTCAATCCCTGATGCAGGAAGAACCCACATGATGCAGAGCAACTAAGCCCGTGTACCACAATGAAGAAGCCCACGTGTCCTAAAGCGAGGGAGCCAAAACAACAGAAGCCCCTGCCATGAGAAGGCTGTGCACTGCAACTGGAAAATAGCCCCTGCTCACTGCAGCTAGAGAAGAAGTCTGAGCAGCAACAAAGAACCAGTATAGCCAAAAATAAATAAAACCATTTTTTAAAAGTTATGTTTCTACTATATTATAGTCTATTAAGCACACAATCGAATTATGTATATAAAAAATGTTCATACCTTAATTTTCAAATAATTTATTTCTAAAAGAATGCTAACCATCATCTAAGGCTTTATCGGGTAGTGACACTAAAGTGAAAGAGATGGCTTAAAACTAAATATTAGAAAACTAAGATCATGTCATCTAGCCCCGTTCAGTTCAGTTCAGTCACTCAGTAATGTCCGACTCTTTGTGACCCCATGGACTGCATCACGCCAGGCCTCCATGTCCATTGACAAATTCCGGAGCTTACACAAACTCATGTCCATCGAGTCAGTGATACCATCCAAGCATCTCATCTTCTGTTGTTCCCTTCTCCTCTTGCCTTCTATCTTTCCCAGCATCAGGGTGTTTTCTAATGAGTCAGTTCGTCACATCAGGTGGCCAAAATATTGGAGTTTCAGCTTCAGCATCAGTCCTTCCAATGAATAGTCAGGACTGATTTCCTTTAGAATTGACTGGTTGGAACTCCTTGCAGTCCAAGGGACTCTCAAGAGTCGTCTTCTCTAACACTACAGTTCAAAAGCACCAATTCTTTGGTGCTCAGCTTTCTTTATAGTACAACTCTCACGTCCATACATGACTCCTGGAAAAACCATAGCTTTGACTAGATGGACCTTTGTTGCCAAGGTAATGTCTCTGCTTTTTAATGTGCTGTCTAGGTTGGTGTTAGCTTTTCTTCCAAAGAGAAAG
The DNA here is from genome assembly GCA_006408505.1 of Damaliscus lunatus. NCBI lineage: Eukaryota > Metazoa > Chordata > Mammalia > Artiodactyla > Bovidae > Damaliscus > Damaliscus lunatus. Next base: position 156,289 of record SJXP01002946.1, read on the forward strand.
AGTTGGAAGAGTTTATTTCATGGCTGTAGTCACCATCTGCGGTGATTTTGGAGCCCCCCAAAATAAAGTCTCTCACTGTTTGCATTGTTTCCCCATCTATTTGCCATGAAGTGATGGGACCAGATGCCATGATCTTCATTTTCTGGATGTGGAGTTTTAAGCCAACTTTTTCACTCTCCTCTTGCACTTTCATCAAGAAGCTTTTTGTTCTTCTTCACTTTCTGCCATAAGGGTGGTGTCATCTGCATATCTGAGGTTATTGATATTTCTCCTGGCAATCTTGATTCCAGCTTGTGTTTCTTCCAGTCCAGTGTTTCTCATGATGTACTCTGCATATAAGTTAAATAAGCAGGGTGATCATATACAGCCTTGATGTCCTCCTTTTCCTATTTGGAACCAGTTTGTTGTTCCATGTCCAGTTCTAACTGTTACTTTTGACCTGCATACAGATTTCTTGGATGGCAGGTCAAGTCCTCTGGTGTTACCATCTCTTTAAGAATTTTGCAGTTTGTTGTGATCCACACAGTCAAAGGCTTTGGCATAGTCAATAAAGCAGAGGTAGATATTTTTCTGGAACTCTCTTGCTTTTTTGATGATCTAAAGGATGTCGGCAGTTTGATCTCTGGTTCCTCTGCCTTTTTAAAATCCAGCTTGAACATCTGGAAGTTCTCTGTTCATGTACTGTTGAAGCCTGGCTTGGAGAATTTTGAGCATTACTTTTCTAGTATGTGAGATGAGTGCAATTGTGTGGTAGTTTGAACATTCTTTGACATTGCCTTTCTTTGAGATTGGAATGAAAACTGACCTTTTCCAGTCACTTCCTGAGTAACCAGGAAGCTTAGCTCATTTTGGATCTTATTTTTACTAGCTATTTATTCCATGACTTTGAATCCTATTTGTATCCCCTACATTTCCCCCTTTACTCTAAATCCCATGAATTGAGGCAAGAAAGGCAATGACAAAAAGAGAATAAAGCCCCATTTCTGCTAGGCTGGGCTTCCCTTGTGGCTCAAACAGTAAAGAATGTGCCTGCAATGCAGGAGACCCGCATTCAATGCCTGGCTCAAGAAGATCCCCTGGGGAAGAAAATGGCAACCCACTCCAATATTATTACCTGGAAAATTCCAGGGACAGAGGAGATTGGCAGGCTAAAGTCCATGGGGTCACAAAGAATTGGACACGACTCAGTGACTTCTACTTTTCTGCTAGGCTGGCTCACTCCCTTGTTCCCCCACCCAACAGCAGCCTCTCTCAATCAAATCCAAAACAAAAGGGGTGTCTTAGAGTAACAGGGCCTGGGACAAGCGAGCACATAGGGAACCTGGGATGTACACAGGTGGAGTGAAATCACTTCATGAATCCACTGCCTGGGTATCATCTTCAAACACAGAAATGAAGCTAACGGTGATACTTTGCATGAATCAAGACACAGATCAAAAATCAAGTTACTGCAGTTATTAATTCAGTCTCCAAATTCATTTTGCCCTCAAACATTTTATAATCTCAATATGATTTGCAGATTTTAAGAAGGAAAAATAAGAATCTCTTATGCTCCTAAGTTGTACTGTAGAGTTTCTTAGATAATTCATATTTCATGGCTTTTTATGGGAAAATTTAAGACAAGTGCAAGTTAACAGAATTATATTTACAACAGGAAATCTGACAGACACATTGAGAGTAAGGTAACATCACCTACAGGCCTCTCAGGGATGGGACTGTGTCAAGAGCTGTGGTGAATGTTTTCCTGACACAGCAGTTCACCTTCTTGACTTACAGTTGAGCGGGAAATAATTAGGAGGGAGCTTTTGCCATTTGACAAAGTGAAGCTGCTGCCTGGGTATCATTTGGGTAATAAGTTGAATATTTATTTTCATGTCTCAAGGATTTCATTCATTAAGTTACTATACATTAAATTACATACATTAAGCTATAGTCCACTAGATAGGTCTGTGGTAGAAAGAGTTTTAAAGAGCAGTTCTTTCTTCACTTGTTCCCTCAGCTGTCATGTGTATGCTTTGGCTCCTAGTTGCTCACACTTGTGTGTTACTCACTCACCCTCACAGCCAGCAATCCCTCAGCACCCTCTGTATGCCCTGCAGAAAGCCACTTTTTGGGAAACAGAGATGAAAGTGAGGTGCTCCCTGATTTTAAAAAGCCTCAAGGTACTGTGAGATACAGACCCCAAACTACAAAGCATGCCATGTTGCTGCTAAGTCACTTCAGTTGTGTCCGACTCTGTGCGACCCCATAGACAGCAGCCCACCAGGCTCCCCCGTCCCTGTGATTCTCCAGGCAAGAACAATGGAGTGGGTTGCCATTTCCTTCTCCAATGCATGAAAGTGAAAAGTGAAAATGAAGTCGCTTAGTTGTGTCCAACCCTCAGCGACCCCATGGACTGCAGCCTTCCAGGCTCCTCCGTCCATGGGATTTTCCAGGCAAGAGTACTGGAGTGAGGTGCCATAGGTGCTATCCTTTATTTTAATTATGATAAACTTCACATAACATAAAATTTAACTACTTAACCATTTTTAAGTGGGCAGTTTGGTGTTCAGAACATTCACATTGTTGTGCAACCAAGCTCCAGAATTTTTCTGCCTCATAAAACTGAAATTCTTACCCATTAAACAAACAACTCCCCATCCCCCCTCCCTCAGTCCCTGGAGACCACCATTCTACTTCCAGTATTCTTGAATTTGACTACACTAGGAACCTCACATAAGTGGAATCAGAGTATTAACTCCTTTTGTGTCTGGCTGATTTCATTTAGCAAGATGTCACCAAGGTTTATCCATAGGTCAGGACTTTTTTCCTTTTTAACGCTGAATATTTTAGTAAGGATTTAGTTGCTTCTAAGTTCTGGCTGCTATGAACACAGGTGTCCTGTAAATGTTACCTTAATATATATAAGGCACTGAGGACGAATTGAGGGCCTCACAGAGGCAGATACTTTAGTCAATCAGAAAATTAGGAGACTTACCAGCCCAATGACGAGGGGAAGGGTCTCTGAGATACAGCGTGCACACTGGAAAGTGGGAGGAGGGGGTACTTTGGGAGAACCCACATAGAACCGGCATGCAGCAGTGTGCATAAGTCAGGACATACACTGGCTGGAGAGGTAGGGGGGGAAAAGCCTCCTACCACCTGTTCCGTTCTAGTTTTATCTCTTCTTCAAGACTCTACTTTGGTCCAGGCCAAGGGCCTCAAGCTAAGTGTGAAAAGAGCATCACTAGCAAATATGGGGAGAAGGCAATGGCACCCCTCTCCAGTACTCTTGCCTGGAAAATCCCATGGACAGAGGAGCCTGGTAGGCTGCAGTCCGTGGGGTCACTACTAGTCGGACACGACTGCGCGACTTCACTTTCACCTTTCACTTTCATGCATTGGAGAAGGAAATGGCAACCCACTCTAGTGTTCTTGCCTGGAAAGTCCCAGGGACAGGGGAGCCTGGTGGGCACAGAGTCGGACACGACTGAAGCGACTTAGCAGCAGCAGCAGCAGCAAACACGGACGCTGGCAGGACCAGGTCACAGGCCTCTCTGTTGTCTTCCCTGTGCATCTTCCCCTGTTCCCTTCGATTTGCTTTCAGCGACTGTGAGTGAGTCTCTGGGCCCCGCCTCTACTGGGGGCTCTGGTTCCTCACTACTGACTGATCATGATTCTGGGCTCTTCTCTGGTGACTACAGGCTCACCCCATAGCCCCTGTGGGAGTGGACATAGGGCTGCACTGTTTCCAAAAGCAACTCACCCAGGCCAGTAAGGATCAGATCTGTGCTAAAGAAAGGAGCAGTCTCTCAGGGGAGGGCAGGGGCATGGCAGCCAAGTGTGGGCGAGTGGAAGAAAAGTCTATGGAAAGGGCCAAGGGACAGAGGAGGAGGTTACAACCAGAGGACACCATGGTAGGAGGAGGAGATTTCAGAAATACAAAGACAAGACGGAAAGAAAGGTGATATTGGAAAGTTAGGGACAGGGAGCCAGGGCTGGTTCCCAGACTTCAGATATAAAAATGAGGTGAAACACATTGTGTCCTGGGTCAGGTTAAGTTCTAGCTATGGGGCCCAGGGCCACCAGTCACCATGAGGGAGCTCATGATACAGGGAAAGAAATGCTGGGATCCCCAGTCTATGATCAGTTTCCAAGAAAAATTCACCTGCAATATCACTGATCTAACCTGCATCCACAGAGGAGTGAAGAGTCCCCATAACACAACAAGGAACACAAGAACAAAGATAGTGTTAAATATTTCGCTAGATTTTAAAGAGGCAAATGGCTTAAACAAACCTTTTCTCTTGAATCAATGCATGCTCTCAGGTCCTTCAGTATCAGAGGCCCATATGAGTTGTACCTGAAGTTAACATTATCAAAGAAAATCTTCCCTTCATGGGGCCAGGATGGTGGCACATACATACTTCCCTGGGGGTTTTCTTTCTTAAGGTCTGTATATTCAATAACCCTTTCTACTGAAATCATCTGAAAGACATTTGAGATTGCATCAGTTAGTATCAGAGGGTATTGTTTACGGATATTCAGAGACTACAAATGAAATGTTCTGCTTTTATGTATTTATATCTACTTTTACATGATTAAGACTATCTCAAGTCTTAATACCGCAAAGGATAGAAGTAGGAGTTTGATATAGTCTTTGATGATTTGCAAACTTGTCCATCATCTTGTAACACTTTCACTTAACAGCTGTTTCCTTCAACATGACATTAAAACTGAAAGAATTATAAAAATGAATGGTAAGACTTTATTGACCCACTTTTCATACTTGAATAAAAAATAGCAAGAGAATTTTGTCACAGAAAAGAATATTTATGGATACCAGTCAGTAATGTATGGCTACAGAAGGGCCACATGTTATAGATAACAGAACTGGATGGTCATCAAACTGCTATTTAGTTATTAGTCACTTTCTCCTCTATCAGAAGAGAGAAGTAGAAAGATTTTATTTCTATTGTTTTCCTGACATTAGGAGAAGGTGCAAATATTTGAAAAGTGTATAACTTATGTATTGACTGAGGCATCTTAAACATCCATACCTCCAGACCTTTGCGAGCACACTCTGAGAGGGAGCCTATCCTACCACAAAGAAGGGCTGCCAGCAAATTCAAGTGTTCAACACACACAAAGATAAATGCTAAAATGAGGNTGCACTGTTTCCAAAAGCAACTCACCCAGGCCAGTAAGGATCAGATCTGTGTTAAAGAAAGGAGCAGTCTCTCAGGGGAGGGCAGGGGCATGGCAGCCAAGTGTGGGTGAGTGGAAGAAAAGTCTACGGAAAGGGCCAAGGGACAGAGGAGGAGGTTACAACCAGAGGACACCATGGTAGGAGGAGGAGATTTCAGAAATACAAAGACAAGATGGAAAGAAAGGTGATATTGGAGAGTTAGGGACAGGGAGCCAGGGCTGGTTCCCAGACTTCAGATATAAAAATGAGGTGAAACACATTGTGTCCTGGGTCAGGTTAAGTTCTAGCTATGGGGCCCAGGGCCACCAGTCACCATGAGGGAGCTCATGATACAGGGAAAGAAATGCTGGGATCCCCAGTCTATGATCAGTTTCCAAGAAAAATTCACCTGCAATATCACTGATCTAACCTGCATCCACAGAGGAGTGAAGAGTCCCCATAACACAACAAGGAACACAAGAACAAAGATAGTGTTAAATATTTCGCTAGATTTTAAAGAGGCAAATGGCTTAAACAAACCTTTTCTCTTGAATCAATGCATGCTCTCAGGTCCTTCAGTATCAGAGGCCCATATGAGTTGTACCTGAAGTTAACATTATCAAAGAAAATCTTCCCTTCATGGGGCCAGTATGATGGCACATACACATGTCTCCAGGAGTTTTCTTTCTCAAGGTCTGTATATTCAATAACCCTTTCTACTGAAATCATCTGAAAGACATATGAGATTGCATCAGTTAGTATCAGAGGGTATTGTTTACGGATATTCAGAGACTATAAATGAAATGTTCTGCTTTTATGTATTTATATCTACTTTTACATGATTAAGACTATCTCAAGTCTTAATACCACAAAGGATAGAAGTAGGAGTTTGATATAGTCTTTGATGATTTGCAAACTTGTCCATCATCTTGTAACACTTTCACTTAACAGCTGTTTCCTTCAACATGATATTAAAACTGAAAGAATTATAAAAATGAATGGTAAGACTTTATTGACCCACTTTTCATACTTGAATAAAAAATAACAAGAGAATTTTGTCACAGAAAAGAATATTTATGGATACCAGTCAGTAATGTATGGCTACAGAAGGGCCACATGTTATAGATAACAGAACTGGATGGTCATCAAACCGCCATTTAGTTATTAGTCACTTTCTCCTCTATCAGAAGAGAGAAGTAGAAAGATTTTATTTCTATTGTTTTCCTGACATTAGAAGAAGTTGCAAATATTTGAAAAGTGTATGACTTATGTATTGACTGAGGCATCTTAAACATCCATACCTCCAGACCTTTGAGAGCACACTCTGAGAGGAAGCCTATCCTACCACAAAGAAGGGCTGCCAGCAAATTCAAGTGTTCAACACACACAAGGATAAATGCTAAAATGAGGGAGGGGTGATGGACGAACATATTAATTAAATAAACCTCAAAACACTGATTTGTTTTCTTTTACCAAAAATGAGGACTTACCCATTAAGAAACAAATATAAGTAAGCTGCTAAGAAATTAGCTTATATTCTCTCTAGGATTTCAGAACCTCCTTCCTATAGAGACACTTATTATACTTGAGGACAGTTTGTGATGAATATAAAACCTTCTGACATGCATACATAAGACTGAGAAAAGATTATATATATATATATATATATTTTATTTTACATTAACTTTAAGCAGATGGAGGAGAATGTAAAATAACTTTGTTAACTATGATGTAAAAATAATAGTTTTCTATTTCACAGAAGAATTGCTTTATGCCATTTAATAGCAAGGAGACTTGAAAAGGCTAAGAATGGAAAGATAAACATCACCATATTCTCCACTTCAACACTTTGCCTGACGCACCACTGGAACATCCCCATGAGTGTGACGTTGAGCGACAGGACCAGGCCAACCTGCCCAGGAGTCAAAGCTAAATGAGGAAGAAGAGCAATCAAGTCAGTCTACTTCTCAACCCCTCCTGCAGCTCCTTCTGTCATCTTATGAACAAGACTCCTTTATTTTTATGATTTTTATTGGACTATAGTTGATTTACAAAGTTGTGTTAGTTTCAGGTGTACAGTAAAGTTAATTAGCCATACATATACATATAATCTGGGCTTTCCTGGTAGCTCAACTGGTAAAGCATCCACCTACAATGCAGGAGACCCCAGTTCAATTCCTTGGTTGGGAAGATCTCCTGGAGAAGGGATAGGCTACCCACGACAGTATTCTAGGGCTTCCCTGGTGGCTCAGATGGTAAAGAATCTGCCTGCAATGTGGGAGACCTGGGTTCAGTCCTTGGGTTGGGAAGACCCCCTAGAGGAGGGCATGGCAACCCACTCCAGTATTCTTGCCTGGAAAATCCCTATAGACAGAGGAGTCTGGGGGGCTACAGTCCATGGGGTCACAAAGAGTTGGCTAGGACTGAGCAACTAAGCACAGCACAGCATACATATAATCCACTCTTTTTAAAGAATTTACCTATTTATGTCATTACCGAGGATTTAAATAGAGTTTCCTCTGCTATACAGTAGGTCCTTTTTAGTTATCTAATTTATATAGGAGAGAGAAGACTCCTTTATTATATTTAAATCAGTTGCATGTAATGATAGTACTACTCATAATATTACTTCTGTTGAGCAAGACAGTAAAAAAACAGTAAGACAGTAAAAAAAAAAAAAAACAGCAAGACAGTAATACAGTAAAAAAAATATATTATGAGGGACTTCTCTGATGGTCCAATAGCTAAGACTCTGAGCTCCCATTGCAGGGGCCTGGTTCAGTCCCTGGCCAGGGAACTAGACTCCACATGCTACAACTAAGAGTTCACATGCTGCAACTAAAGCCCAGCATGTCACAACTAAGACTGAAGATCATGTGCCCCAACTAAGACCAGGTACAGCCAAATAAATAAGTAAATTTTTCTAAAATATTATGAACTTAGAAAGAATTAATAAAGTTGTTGTTCAGTTGCTCAGTCATGTCTGACTATTTGCAACCCCATGGACTGCAGCACGCCAGGTTTCCCTGTCCATCACCAACTCCTGGAGCTTCCTCACACTCATGTCCTTTGAGCCAGTGATGCCATCCAACCATCCTGTCCTCTGTCGCCCCCTTCTCCTCCTGCCTTCAATCTTTCCCAGCTTCAGAGTCTTTTCTAATAAGTCAGGTCTTCGCATCAGATGACCAAAGTATTGGAGCTTCAGCTTCTGCATCAGTCCTTCCAATGAATATTCAGGACTGATTTCCTTTAGTATGGACTGGTCGGATCTCCTTGCAGTTCAAGAGACTCTCCAACACCACAGTTCAAAAGCATCAGTCCTTTGGTGCTCAGCATTCTTTACAGTTCATCTTATACATGACTACTGGAAAAACGATAGATTTGACTAGACCGAACTTTTTCAGGAAAGTAATGCCTCTGCTTTTTAATATGCTGTCTAGGGTTGTCGTAGCTTTTCTTTCAAGGAGCAAGTGCCTTTTAATTTAATGGCTGAAGTCACCATCTGCAGTGATTTTGGAGCCCAAGAAAAGAAAGTCTGACAGTTTTGATTGTTTCCCCATCTATTTGCCATGAAGTCCATCCTAAAGGAGATCAGTCCTGGGTGTTCGTTGGAAGAACTGATGTTGAAGCTGAAACTCCAATACTTTGGCCACCTGATGCGAAAAGCTGACTCATTTGAAAAGACCCTGATGCTGGGAAAGATTGAAGGCAGGAGGAGAAGGGGATTACAGAGGATGAGATGGTTGGATGGCATCGCCGACTCAATGGACATGGGTTTGGGTAGACACCAGCAGTTGGTGATGGACAGAGAGGCCTGGCGTGCTGCGGTTCATGGAGTCGCAAAGAGTCAGACACGACTGAGTGACTGAACTGAACTGAACTGATGGGATCAGATGCTATGATCTTTGTTTTCTGAATGTTGAGTTTTAAGCCAGCTTTTTCACTCTCCTCAAAAGGCCTTTACTTTCATCAAAAGGCTCTTTAGTTCCTCTTCACTTTCTGCTATAAGGGTAGTTTCACCTGCATATCTGAAGTTATTGATATTTCTCCCTGCAATCTTGATTCCAGTTTATGCCTCAGTCATACATTTCGTATGATGAACTCTGCATATAAGTTAAATAAGCAGGGGACAATATACAGCCTTGACATGCTCCTTTCCCAGTTGTTAACCAGTCTATTGTTCCATATCCAGTTCTAACTGTTGCTTCTTGACCTGCATACAGGTTTCACAGGAGGTAGGTAAGGTGGTCTGATATTCCTATCTCCTTAAGAATTTTCCAGTTTGTTGTGATCCACACAGTCAAAGGCTTTAGCATAGTCAATGAAGCAGAAGTAGATGTTTTTCTGGAACTCTCTTGCCTTTTCAATGATCCAACAGATGTTGGCAATTTGATCTTTGGTTCTTCTCCCTCTTCTAAATCCAGTTTGAACATCTGGAAATTCTCAGTTCATGTTCTGTTGAAGCTTAGCTTGGAGAATTTTGAGTATTACTTTGCTAGCATGTGAGATGAGTGCAATTGTGTGGTTGTTTGAACATTCTTTGGGATTGGAATGAAAACTGACCATTTCCAGTCCTGTGGCCACTGCTTAGTTTTCCAAATTTGTTGGCATTTGAGTGAAGCACTTTCACAGCATCATTGTTTAGGATTTGAAATAGCTCAGCTAGAATGTATCACCTCCACTAGCCTTGTTGGTAGTGATGCTTCCTAAGGCCCACCTGACTTCACACTCCAGGATGTCTGGCTCTAGGTGAGTGATCACACCATCGTGATTATCTTGGTCATGAAGATCTTCTTTGTACAGTACTTCTGTGTATTCTTGCCACCTCTTTTTAATATCATCTGCTTCTGTTAGGTCCGTACGATTTCTGTCCTTTATTGTGCCCATCTTTGCATGAAATATTCCCTTGGTATCTCTAATTTTCTTGAAAAGATTGCTAGTCTTTCCCATTCTCTTGTTTCTCTCTATTTCTTTGTACTGATCACTTAGGAAGGCTTTCTTATCTCTCCTTGCTATTCTTTGGAACTCTGCATTCAGATGGGTGTATTTTTCCTTTTCTGGTTTGCCTTTCACTTCTTCTCTTTTCTCAGCTAATTGTAAGGCCTCTTCAGACAACCATTTTACCTTGTTGTTTTTCTTTCACTTGGGGATGGTTTTGTTCACCACCTCTTGTACAGTGTTACAAACCTCTGTTCATAGTTCTTCAGTCACTCTATCAGATCTAAACCCTTGAATCTATTTGTCACTCCTAATGTATAATTGTAAGAGATTTGATTTAGGTCATACCTGAATAGTAGTAGTTGTCCCTACCTTCTTCAATTTAAGTCTGAATTTGGCAATAAGGAGTTCATGATCTGAGCCACAGTCAGCTCCCAGTCTTGTTTTTGCTGACTTCAAATTCATGTCCATTAAGTCAGTGATGCTGTCTAACCATCTCATCCTCTGCTACCCTCTTCTCCTCTGGTCTTCAGTCTTTCCCAGCATTAGTGTCTTTTCAAATGAGTCACTTCTTCTCATCTGGTAGCCAAAGCATTGGAGCTTCAGCTTCAGCATTAGTTCTTCCAATGAGTATTCAGGAATGATTTCCTTTAGGATTGACTGGCTTGAACTCCTTCAAGTCCAAGGGTCTCTCAGGAGTCTTCTCCAACAACACAGTTCAAAAGCATCAGTTCTTCAGGACTCAGCTTTCTTTATGGTCCAACAAGATGATTCAGGCTCTGGATACTCCTGAAGCCTCAGTCACCTCACTCTGGGAAATATTAACTAGCTCCTCATGGTGGAAAACTATCTTAATCATAATAATCCTAATTGTTCTTTTTTTACTGTTTGCTCCCTGCATCTGTAACTGTGTAACTGGATTTGTTTCTAACCATCTGAAAGCTTTTAAGTTACAAATGGTTTTCCAGGCTCCTATGAGTGCCACAGCCTCCTCCAACTATTACTTGGGGCTCCTGCTGCTGCTGCTAAGTTGCTTCAGTCGTGTCTGACTCTGTGCAACCCCATAGATGGCAGCCTACCAGGCTCTGCCGTGCCTGGGATTCTCCAGGAGAACACTGGAGTGAGTTGCCATTTCCTTCTTCAATGCATGAAAGTGAAAAGTGAAAGTGAAGTCGCTCAGTCCTGTCCGACTCTCAGCGACCCCATGGACTGCAGCCCACCAGGCTCCTCCATTCATAGGATTTTCCAGGCAAGAGTACTGGAGTGGGGTGCTATTACCTTCTCTGACTTGGGGCCCCTAGACAGTGTAAATCAACTATACCCCAATAAAACTTAAAAGAATGGTTCATATGAGCCAAAGCAGGGTCCCAAGTCACCACAGGTCTGCTGAAGCAGGCACTTCATACCTGGTCTTTGCTCCTAAAGAGTCCAAAAGCCAAAAAGAAAAATTCTTTTTTAATTATTTGAAGTATTAATTAAAATGAAAATTACTTAAAAAAAAAAGATACATGCACCCCAATGTTCATGGGATATAGAAAAAAGAATCTTTAAAAGAGTGGACACATGTATAACAGATTCACCTGCAATACAGCTGAAGCTAACACAACATCATAAATCAACCATACGCCAATCAAAAAAATTTTTAAAGCGGTCTCAACAGGGACCTACTGTAAATAAATAAATGGAAAAAAAGACACAAATGATTTCACATGGACCACACTGCACACAAATGGACTCACATGCTGCAGACACTTTAATACAATTCATTACAACCAAAGAGTATATATTAGACAAGATGGCAAGAGTTTAATAACTACAACCAAAGCTATAAACCATAAATATACCACAAATATGCACATCTGTACTTACTTTCTACCAGAATCAGGGCCCCGAAGGCAACAACAGTGACAAAGATGGCACAGATGACATCCAGATACACAGCGAACCATCGGGATATCATCAAAAGCAGGAACCAAGCCTCTGGATTTGTGATGTAATAAGCATAGTACATAAACAGAAAAACCATGTTAGCTGCTTCTCAGTAGGGAGAGTATTTTTCTCAGTTGAGCATTTTACACAAGGTAGAGCAGCAAAGTTACACACCCAAAGAAACTAAAGATTCCAGAAAACTAGCTTCTAACACAAGACAATGTATGGGACACACAGGAATCAGTCCAGGAAGCATGCACTGAAAACTTCAACGCACAGGTTATCAACAGAAAAAAAAAGATCACAAGAAGGAAGATGGAAAATCGTCTCATCAGTGCATTTCCTGCAGTGCTGGGCCTCAACCTGAAGATCATCCTCTCATGGGGCTGACTGTTCCCAGCTATCTGACAGCAGAGAGCACAGCTCACACTGATTCCAGCACCTTCTGCCCTCACTACAGGGTCCTGCAGTATTTATTCTTAGGAACCAGTGTCTATGACCATCAGCTACATGTGGCTTTCAATTACCACTTTATCTTCAAAATACAATAATGATTGGAAAGTTTGGCCAGGATTTTATAGACTTATAGGAAATTCTGAACTTTCTACCAAGGAAAAAAACTTCATTGATACAAAGCATAATCAAGTGGGTAGCGAATCAGGAGATTACTTTCCTCAATCACATCTGCTACCCTCCACATCTGCTCTGAAAAAAGATGGCAAACCACAGCCCCAGGGTCAAGAAGAGCCACCCCCTGTTTCTCAAAATAAAGTTTTATTGGAACACAGCTACAGCCATTTTCTTTTTCTTTTTTTTTTTTACTGGCAAACCTCGTTTTATTACACTTTGCAGATCCTGTGGCTTTTTTTCTTTTCTTTTCTTTTCTTTTTTTCACAAAGTAAAGATTCATTAAAATCCTGAATCAAGCAAGTCTATTTTCCAACAGAATTTGCTTACTTTGTGCTGCTATGTAACATTTTGTAACATTTTGGTAACTCTCAAAATATTTCAAACTTTTATTTATTTTTTTTTTGTTCTTGATATATGTGTTTTATTTTTTTATTTTTTATTTTTTTAAATTTTATTTTTACTTTATTTTACTTTGTAACACTGTATTGGTTTTGTCATAAATTGATATGAATCCACCACGGGTGCACACAAGCTCCCAATCCTGAATCTCCCTCCCCCCTCCCACCCAATATCATCCCTCTGGATCATCCCCCTGCTCCAGCCCCAAGCATCCTGTATCCTGTATCGAACATAGACTGGCACTTCGTTTCTTACATGTTAGTATACATGTTTCAAAGCCATTGCCTGTCTTTGTGCTACAGCAGCAAAGGTGAGTAGCTGAAACAAACACAGTATAGACAAAGCCTACAATGTTTTCTATCTGAATCTTTGCAAAAAAAAAAAAAAGTTTGCTGACTCTTGCCCTAAAGAGACAGAAGTCCACAGGGCAAAGTGACACAAGGACAATGCAAGCCAGTCAGAGGAGAAAAGCAGGGGGTGATGGGGAAGAGAGGAGCACAGGGGGGATGCTGAGAGGAAGGGGTGGGAGAGGCAGGTGTGAGGGGGATGTGGGGAGGCACAGAGCATGGGACTGGCCAGCTAGGCCACCTGAGAGGGAGGTCAGCCCTCAAAAAGCAGCACACCCATCCTTAGGAAAAATCTCCAGAAACTCACAGACCTGAGTGCAAATCCTGGTGTGAGTCAAACAGCTCCTGAAACTTCTTTTCAGCTTTGTATGCTCGGATGGTCCAGAGTCCCCGGAGAGAAGATGCTAAGTGGGAAAACACCGGGCTCCGAGCTGGGGGAGCAGAGACAGACACACATCAGAAAAAGTCAGGGAGGCTGGACCCGAGGAAACCACTGCCTCCTGGGCTCTGTGGTCCTGCCAAAGGGAACCCTCCATGTGGCCCTCAAACTCCTGCTCACACCAAGCTTCACTTTAATGACCTGGGAGTGAAAGATTCTCTTTGAAACTACCTTTGATCAAACTCAAATCAGAGCTAGATTTAGATAAAGCAGTTCTTTACTGGTTCTTTCATCAAGGTCTTCTCAAACACGCCTCCTTCCAAATTATTCTGGCATCTCACCAGGTGGAAATTGTTCACAATTTTTAAAAAATATATTGAAGATTTACAACAATGTGTTAGTTTTAGGTATATAGTATAGTCATTCCGGTATTATTTTTTCCTGATTATATCCCCTTATAGGTTATTAAACTGAATAAAATTCCTGTGCTTTACAGTAATCCTTGTTGCTTTTTATTTTACATATTAATAGCAGTGTGTCTATTAATCTCATACTTCTAATTTGTTCCTCCCTACCCCCTTTGATAACGATAAGTTTGTTTTCTATGTCTCTGAGTCTAATTTCATCTTGCATACCAATTCATTTGTATTATTTTTAGATTCCATTGTATAAGTGATATCATATTTGTCTTTCTCTGACCTACTTTACTAAGAATAATACTCTCTAGATCCATTCATGTTGCTGCAAATGCAATATTTCATTCTTTTCCATGGGTGAGTAATTACTGTTCACTAATTTTTGAATCAGTAGCATTCCAAAATTTAATTCCCCATTAGAGTCCTCACCACACTAACTTTTGATAAACTACCTGTGTGTTGTCTCCACCTTAGATGAGTAACCTAAGGCCTGGAATAGAGTCAGTACAACCCCATGCTGGACCAGACCCAGACCCAGGACAGGGCGAGACGAGTAGGGGAGCGGACAGTCTGCCACTTCCCCCTTCCTGGGCCTCCCCCTGCACCTGTGCCAGGAGCCTCTGTGCGGGTTACCAAGCACCCGGCACTGCGCCACCCTTGTGCCCTCAGGACCCAGCAGACGAAGGGCCTTTGAATGGTCTTGACTTCTGCTCCGGAAACCTGATGGATGTTTTCACAACTGCCCTGCTGGATCTCTGAACCGTGACATGATCTAACACTTCCGCTTTGTACTCTGTTCACTCAAAGAGCTGAAAGTGACTTGGTGGTGCCTTTATCATCCAGTTGAGTACCTGTGTTTTCATTCCCACATCCACACTGCTCTCTCTTTACTCTATTGATTAACTTTCTAGCTTCCTATAACCTGTGCTTATAAGAGCAACATAAACTAAGACGGAGCTCATGCTCCAAATAATAAAGGCGAAGGGCTGTGTTCAGACCTTTTCTTCAGCCTAGCAGGTGTGCCAATCCACCCCCAGAACTCGGTCTGGAAGCAGGGTGCTCATAGGGATGATGCAGGGGTATTCCGGGGCCCATCACCCTGTCAGAAGGATGGCGAGAGTCCAGCTCCAGAGAGCACAGAAAACTCACCAGAACCAGACTCTTGTTTACAGAGCAAATGTTGTGATATCAACACTATTCATCACAGACAAAGTTTCTGAGTAGGAAGCAGATGTGGTTCTTCACCCAGGGAGAGTCCTGGAGTGAACTCTCCAGCATGGCCTCCCTCACTTGCTTCCTTGGTCAGGAGATCAAAGTGCAGCTGATTCTCTCCAGCAGGGATGGAGGGCGGGGTAGACTTTAGAAACCAGGTGTCATCTCAGCCTTGAACACCTGGGAACCAAACACCCCATCACCTACCTCATCTCATGCCTAAGAGTTACAGGCTGGGGGAATCTGAACCCAAGAAAAGCCATCCTGTTTCTCTCAAATCCCATTTAGGGCTGAGCAGGATGCCAGGATGAGTGAACTGGAGGGTTTGCAAAGAAAATTAGCTAGTACAGGGGGAGAGGGGATGTCAAGGCTCTGGTGTTATGTTGCCCAAAGTAATATCTTTTTCCCACAAGCACTGAGCTCACTGTCCTAAAGCAGATTGTGTCACAGCCACAGTATCAGCCCACAGTCACAGACACATGTAACCCTAGAGTTCACATGACTGACGCCTGTGTTTCCCACAGTGCTGAGGACACCTGGGGACACACACCACCAGGCTGTAGATCTTCCCTGGCAAGGGCACCCCGGGCTGACAGCGCTGCTGCAGGTTATATTTCAAGCCATGTGAGACCTGCTAGTTGTGAGTAAGTTCCTAATTCCCTCATGTTCAAGGGTCCAGAGCCTTTGGTCATGGCCAGCAAGTACTATACAAGCATTGATTCAAGAAATCCTCATGAGAACCCGAGACTGAGGGATTAAGAGCACTCACTGCCCAAGATTAACTATTTCAACCCACCTAAGTAATAGATCTGGGTGTGAGACCCAACTTTCTGATTCCTAAGGTTATGCTTTTAATAACAACAGCAGTGTCTCACATGGAGAATAATCAGGGTGAAGGATACCCATGTGTGATAATGAGCATTTTTCTCCAGACTTTGTTATTTATGTTCAGAAAACCCTCAAATCTTACTCGGCTAACACCCAACAGCCTTCACTGTTACTGCACATCTTATTAAGCACCTGAGGTTGAACCTAGACTGGGAATCTAGTGTGAGAACTCCTTAAAACAGCAGACTTGAGTATCCATGCTCCTAATACACCTGACACACGTGCTAACCCTCCCCAACAATGCCTCTGGCAGACACTGCTAGTTGATCCCAGCACCTTTCCAAACAGAGTTTGGATACGGCTTCCTCATTCAGGCACTGCCAAAAGCAAAAAGTGGACTGAGAAAGGCAACCAAATGCCATGCTGCTTTTATGCACTTGTCCATGACTAACCATTGCTATGCTTTCTTATGCAAAAATGTGCCCCCCAAAACCCCCTTATAATCAGCTGCCAATATGTCATTAAGATGAAAATGTCAGCCGAAGCTTCCAGAGGCAGTTAGGCAGTAGGATCTGAAACTAAACCTCAGGATGTCACTACTCCTTCAGAGCACAAGGCTGAAGCTGACTTATGCCTTCTGGCCACAGCAGTCACGTGTCCTTTTGGCTGGTGGCTCCAGCAGTAACCTTAAGATATACCCTCACTTGCTCAGTCAGTCAATAGTGTCCGACTCTTTGCGACCCCATGGACTGTAAACTGTCAGGCTCCTCTGTCCATGGGATTATCCAGGAAAGAATACTGGAGTGGGTTGCCATTTGCTCCTCCAGGAAATCTTTGCAACCCAGGGAATGAATCCATTTCTTCTGCGTCTCCTGCATTGGGAGGCAGATTTTTTTTTACTACTGAGCCACTGGGAAGTCCTAAAATATACTAGAGAAAACAGCAGTGTTACTACTTATGGCATAGACCCACCACCTAGAGAGAGAATATAAACAGTTCTAATCAACTTGGCCCCATCTGGGGTGTGGAAGACGGGGAACCTGGATTGAATTTATTGTCTAGCTTATTGCAGCCTACTAGGGTGCAAGAAAACCCAAATATTCCACAGGTGCTAAAGTACTCAGACTCTCCAGATCAAATATTGAGAAAATCCTCTACTACTTCTTAAAAAAACCCTCAGGAGGTGTCCTTCTCTCCACGTCCATATGGATGGGAAATGGCCCCTCCTCAGGCAAAACTCTCTGTCAAGTGTTTATAACTTAAAATATATATATATAACAATTCTACTTTCACTATTTTTAATATTGATGAAATATGTGCATTAATAATGAGATAAATTCAATTATTTCATCATCTGTGACTATCTGTAGAATAGAATGATTAATCATAAAATGTGTTTCCATTATTCTATATTTTTTTTGCTGCACCTTGCAGTTTCTTAATTCCCTGACCAGGAATTGAAGCTGTGCCCCAGCAACGAAAGCACAGAGTCATACCCACAGGACCACCAGGGAAGTCCCCATTCCCCATTATTCTGCAACTAAGAAGCTGAATGGAGTAATAAACTAAATGCACACTGAACAGATCCCCCTCCTGTGTCCTCCTAAGGTATTCTTTTCAGCATCATTTATATGAATGGCTTTGAGGAAGGTGGAACCATTAGCGGTGTGGAATCACCCCAAATCCTAGTAATGATAAAGAGCAAGCCTGTAATAGCAGGGCTTATCTTTTCAACAGGGCTTCCCTGGTGGCTCAGACAGTAATGAAGCCACCTGCAATGGAGAAGACCTGGGTTCAACCCCTGAGTCAGGAACATCCTCTAGAGAAGGGAATGGCTACTCACTCTAGTATTTTGGCCTGGAAAATTCTATGGACAGAGGAGCCTGGTGGGCTGCAGTCCATGGGGTCACAAAAAGTTGGACACGACTGAGTGACTAACATATATCTTTTCAATACATTTAAAAACTGCAACTTACTTGAACATGTGAAAAATGTATTTTTAAAATCTATCACTTCTGACACACATTTCCTGAGGTCTCCTTTCCTTTTCCTAATCATTTCCTTTCCTTGTCATTTCTGGTAACTTTAGGAGAAGAAAAAAATTCTCCATTTTCCTTCTACATTAGTTCCAACATGATGAAATATTTTTTAAAAAAGTGTTTATAGAGTGGATACTCTGTGTTAGGAAGTGTGTCATGCACAAGACAGAAACAGTCCCTGTCCTTGCGCTCTTATCCATCCTCCTTGTGCTAAAACGCAAAACTACAGCTGACCTGCCATCAGTTCCACTTGCTGTAAGGACCACACTGACTCACAGTGGCCAACACATTCAATTACCTAATATTGACTTGGTGAGAAATTCCAGAAGACAAAATCTGCAGAATTCCAGAGGCCTGGTGAATTATTAAATGGAGCCATTCTACATAGCCATCCCAAGTGAGAGCCCTGGTACTCACTTGTACATTCCAGGCGTTTCACATCTCGTGAGGTCCTAAAGAAATACCACTGGAGGACAAAGAAAATGATGCCAAGGGGAATCACAGGTATAGCAATCCAAGGAATTGCAGCCACCATCACTCCCACCACACCAACCACAAGCAGAAATGTCTGAAATAGTGAAAACAGATACAGAGGCCTTCTTATGAAGAATACTTATCAAAGATTAAACTGTAACAGTTTGTACTGTTGGGATCAAACTCCTTTCCTTGAAAAGACTTGTTGTAACATCAGGGAATGCTTTCCCTTCCAAAGAAATAAAATTACAAGTGGTCCTCATGACATCTAGTGTATGTGCCAAACACGATGATAAGAACTTTTTAGGTATCAGCTCTTGTGATACACTCAGTAGCCCCATGAGGCAGGCATTACTAGTTTTAGCAAATGAGAATATTTGAAGTTCAGAGGTTAGGAGCTGAATCCTAAACTATTAGGAGTTAGCAGGTATTATTCAAAAGATGAAGGAGCAGGTATCACAGGTGAGGAATCCAGATGTCTCAGCTATGCATGGAGGGATAAAGAAGTGGTTAATTACAAATTCAGTGTCCAGAAAAGTAGGACAAGACAAAACTTAAATGTTGACCTCTGGAAGTAGGGATTCCTCTTTCTAGATTTTCTATCCATAGCTAATATTTACTGAGTGTTGACTGTGTACAGGGCTATACCTTCAAAACTTCACATGTATTAACTCATTAATCCTCACAATAGCTCTATCTAGTAACAGTATTATCTCATTTTACAGATGGAGAGAGTGAGGCTCAGGAAGAGGAAATCAACTTGATGGACACTGCAAAGCCTAAGTCATGAAGCTGGGAAGCCCATGTCATGAGCCTTTATGACATATTTAAGCTTGCCCCCAATATACAATCCTCTTTCTATCATTATACTAAGTATTTAAAATGCCCAAGGCTAATGATTTTAACAACAGCAGATCCCATTTACCAAGCATTTACTGTATGTAAGGCACTGTGCTAAGAGTTCCATGAACATTCTCTTAGTCATCACATTATCCCATGAGGTGATTTTATCTTGGGAAATGATCTTGGTCTAAAAAGACAGCAGGTAGAATATAAATCATTGGTTAACGTTGATTTAAGTATTCATCTTTAGCAGGAAAAGTATGATACCCTTACTTTTCAGCATCAAGCAATAAGAATGTAATCAACATTTAGTGTCTGCCTGCTATACAGTGGGGTCGGAGGGGGAGGGATGTGCAGATTTAGTCTGGTCCAAGGCCTCCGAAGTTTGTGATCTCAGGTGGAGACAAATCCATGGTGATCTGCACCATGGAAAACACAGGGAAGAATTCAGGAACGTTTTTAGACAATTCTAAGAAGAGACTTATAGCTGAATTTTACAGAATGGTTTAAGAAACAGAAAGAGTGGCAAGAATAATTTGCAGGCAGCAATTACTACTGATGGAAATTTTGACCAAAAAGGATCTGGGGTGAGAAGGCTGAGATGTTTGTCCGAGTTACTACTGGTTGGTCTGTGTCCTCTCTGCACCAGCACCTGAATCCCATGCTCACCACCTCAGGGCCTCCCCACCTTGTCACCCAGGGCAGCTGGCCCCGGTGTGTCTCTGCAGGATGGGTTATGCGGGTAATGTCTGTATCACAGAGATTCGGGTTATCATTTTACAACTCTTGCGGATCGGTTTTCTCAGAGTATCTTCACAACCATCTTCTGAATGAGAAAACCAAAAACTTCATTTCCATTTACAGATATGATATAAAGATGGGATGGTAAGTGGTTGTCCTAAATTTTCCCAGGGAGGACTGCAGGTCAAGGAGAAAGACAGGAGCGGTTTATACCCAGGGAATCCCAGAGCCACAGCCGCATGCAGGAGGAGTCTGGAAGGAGGAGGAAACGTCCAGAACTGTGACTCTGTGTCCAGGAGCCCTTGGGAGCCAAACTCTATTATCTGGATGGAGACTCTTATGCTTTTCCTGTTTCTCCCACACCTGCCATGGTATCAAAGTAAAACCCGGAGTGAAGAGGATGGGATTCTGAAGGAATACATTCCAGTCATAAGTGGAGAAACATAGGCCTGACTGACTGCTCTCCTATTAGACCTACAGATGAACAATTGCTTACAGCCACTGCATTAAGTATGCATTCCAACGGCTACAACTTTCACGCTCATGAGGGGTGGGGGATTCTACCAGCTCCTTCTGTGTCTGGTCTTAAGTCACTTGGCTTGGCATTGTTCGTTGTCAAAAAAACCTGCTAAAATGCCAATAAAAAATCAAAATTACAGCTTTTTTAGAAGACTCAAATCATTTGATGGGTAACATTCATCAGTTTTAATAATCTGGCTCTCCCCAGGAGGGCCTGTTAAGACTAAACCCAGTCTGGCAGATAACCTGGGAAGCAGAGTTAAAATAAAAATGAAGGGCTCCACAGGAACTGAGCTAACGCATTTCCCTCAGATACTCATTGAAGACCTATTATTAATGCTCTCAGAGCTCCAAAGTTAGGTCATGTCCTTCAGATTTCATGCCCCTAAATTCTGAAGCAATTCAAAGAGGATGTCTCTAACATCTACTTGTAGGTAATAGTATATCCACTCTCATTGTGGATTGAATAGTATATATATATGGTGAAAGTCGTGTCCGACTCTTTGAGACCCCGTGGACTATAGCTGACCAGGCTCCTCTGTCCATAGGATTCTCCAAGCAAGAATACTGGAGTGGGTTGCCATTTCCTTCTCCAATTATATATATACACACATATTACTTGAGATAGATGGTAATAAAAGTTTCACAAATGTGTATATATATAATTGTAAACCCATTATATATATATAAACATTGTATGGCTTTACAATTATATGTATACACATTTGTGAAACTTTTATTGCCAACTATTTCAAGTCCTTTATAGAAGTTGGCAGAAGGTGAAAATAGTATCTAAGCAAAAAATCATTTGAGAGAGCAGTTCTCCTGGGTTCCCTTACTCTACTGCTCTCTGCCCAGGTACCCAATCCCAATAAAATCTCTTGTGCTGCTCTTTTTCAGCATATCTGTCTCCTCAGACAATTCATTTCTGAGTGTTACACAAGAGCCCACTTTCCTGCCCTGGAAAGGGTCCCCCTTCCTGAAACAAATGGCGACTATGGTGGGGCCTCTTCTCATGCTCAAAGCAGTCCCATTTTTTTGAAATTTAACAAGTGATTTTTCTGGTATTTTTTATTTATTTTTAATTGAAGGATAATTAAAATGCCTAACTTTAACTTCCACATCTTACTTTCATTTCACTTGTTTTACTAGTAGGAAGACTTTTAGGAGATGATTTCAATGAAAAGAACTGTACATAATTGAGACTCCTTAATGTTTTGTGGGACTTTGGTAAACTGTATGAAACTTACATTAATCTGAAATATTCAGTGTCCAATCGTCAGTTTTGAAAACAACTGATTTTTATTCTGTGCGTCTACACAAGAAAGTATCCATTAAATTTTTCAAGAATTACAAACCTAGAATCTCTGTAATACAAACTGATGAGATGGTATTTATGGGCCTGGAAACTGTCTGACAGTAACTGTAATGCAACATAATGCCAGTGTCACAAGACAATTTTTCTCACTTAAAAACACATATGGTGTTTTAAAAATAACTACCCATTACTTAGCACTCAACATGTGTTTAGATGTTATGCAAAGAATAATATTAAAACAACTTCATTTTGTCTTCCCACAACATTTATGGAGTTATCATTATTTTGTCAGTTTTACTGAGAGGAGACTGGCTTTGTGGGGCAGAAACAGGAAGAGGGAGAGCTCAGATTCAAGCTTGGAAAGGGAGACTGCAGGGCTCCCCAAATCACACTACACAAATTGATTTTTTATGCTGCTTTCCCTTCATCCTTTTTGAAATGGTGAACAGCTCCAATTTGCCCAGCAACTATAATGTGACTGAACAGCAACATATCTGGTATCTGTAAGAGTCAGTGTACAGGATGGTGCACAGACTCATGATCGCCCTCTGGTAGGATGTGGTCTCTGAATGACATTGGCTGAGTAGATGTTCTGTCCTGAAGTGTAAGCCCACTACTCAGAACCCAGGGTTTTCTTTAGGCACACTTGGCATCACTATTACAAAATATTAAATAAATTATCTGAGCTATCATTTATGGGAATGAGAAGGAATTAAATGAGGAAAAGTATGTGAAATAGACTCTTTAGAAGTAACATAAATGATCAAGAATCATCTAAGGTTTATCATATACACGAAGGAGAAGCAGAATAATCAAAAATGAGTTTGAAAACACTCGGCATGAACTAACTCCTTTAAAACAAAACTGAACAATCCCCTTCCAGTGAGAGGGTAACAGGCAGGAAGGCCAGGGGTCTCCAAATGGAGGAAATAGCCTGCAAGTGTCAGACATTTTCTCTCTCTTAAGCAGCGGGAGGAAACAAACTAGTGATATTTTTTCTTTCTCCATACAAATTTAAAAGGAGGTTTTTCTTTAAATTCTGTGTTGCCTGGTTTCACCTAAAGTTAACCAATGCCTTTTTCTTATGGAAATGTTTATCTTAAGCTATGCTAATGTACTGTGCATTTACCCCAAACTCTGTCTTCAAGTCGGTTTCACCTTTTGGGCTCAGAACCTACTTGATAAACCAGTATGTTATACTCCGATATTGTTCCTCTAATCTATGTAAATGAAACTATTTGTATGGTGATCTGCCCTTCTTCAAGATTCAAGTTAATCATTTTATGGTCCAAGATAAACCATTTGGAGCCAAGATTATCCCAAAATACATCTTATGGGTGAGGGGCCTGGTGCCATTCTAAGTTTTGAGACATTCCTTTCTTTCATTAACAGACTGCTGGTGACTATATAACATCCAGCTAAAGACTAGCAGGGGGGTACTCTTTCTGCCCCCTTTTGATGCCTATGTCAGAAGCTTTCTCTATCTCCTTTGTACTTTAATAAAACTTTGTTACACAAAAGCTCTGAGCGATCAAGCCTCGTCTCTGGCCCCGGATTGAATTCTTCTCCTCCGGAAGCCAAGAATCCCAGCGTCGTAATTTAACAACAACCTTTCACCAGCCCCTTCCCTTCCCCTCTCTCAACTGGTGATAGAAAGACTGGTCTCACACAGGAACCAGCAGCATCTCCAGCCCCACCATCCACAGCAGCAAACTTCCTTCTCATCTGGAATCAAAGGTCACCTCCTAGAAGCTCCGCCACCTCCTGGACCAGGCTCCCTAACTGCCTCCAGCCTCCACATCCAGTTTGCCTTCCAGAACTTCCTCCACAGAGCTCCCACAATTAGGATTCCAAAGCTATCAAGGGGTGAATCTCTGGATGTCTTCCTTCCCTGGAGGACTGAAGGAGACCCACGATGGGAGGGCTTCATACCTTACTCACCCCTGTGAGTCACCCTTGTACCTCATGGCCTCAATGCTTGCTTGTTGAAGGAAAGGATGGAAGAGAGGGAAAAATCATGAACCATTGCTGATACTCCCCTCCCAGAAACTAAAATCTCAAACAACTAGCAACACCTCCTTAGCTCCTACATTCCAGATGGGCCTCTCTCCTGATTGATTCAAACTCCTTCTGGTCTGTCTTCACCTCATCTCCCTCCATGTCTCCTGAATTTGCAGCCCTTTGCTCTTTAATTCCTCCCATCTGAAATCTACTCCTCAGGTCACCAGATGCCTCCTGATTCCAAATCAACCAACAGGTTTCCATG
Source organism: Damaliscus lunatus (assembly GCA_006408505.1). Lineage (NCBI taxonomy): Eukaryota > Metazoa > Chordata > Mammalia > Artiodactyla > Bovidae > Damaliscus > Damaliscus lunatus. The sequence goes on from SJXP01002946.1 coordinate 180,734, forward strand.
GACTCACCTTCTTGTTTGCACTGAACAGACCTGTCCATCCTCGGGTCTGTATTCCATCTCCTTCTCTCGTCCTTGCTGTTCATCATGTGTCTTCTGTATTTCCCTTCTCTCTCTGCTTCCTCTCTGAATATCAAGGCTTCCATAAGCTTCTGATCTTAGGTCCTAAAATGCTTCCCTCTCTCTGGGCAATATTGTTATCTTCACAGATTCATCTACTGCCTGCTCAGTGAAGAAAATACAGGCTCCATGCTCATCCCAGGTCAGTCTCTCAAAGAGGAGACTCTTACTTCTAATGAACTACAGGATGCCTCCACCAAACTTCAAGATAATTGAACTACAAGTGGTAGAAGAGGGACTGGAAAACAGCTCAACTAGAATATTTTCTCCTCTTCAATGAGAATATTCCCTGCTGAAGTCAGGTAGCATTTATATGTCATCTAAAAATATGTTATGAATTCTGATTATGACAACTAACTAACCATATTCTAAGCACACGCTGGAAAACCGACCTTGGCCTAGCTTGCTGTAGCAAAGAAACAGAACCTTTCACAAAATCCTTTCAAAGTAATTCGTAATCACTGTCAAAACGTGACACTGTTTTAGGAAAAAAATGTTTCTGGGGATAAATTATGTAGCTAAATCCAATAGGGCACATTTATAAAATAAGTTTACAGAACAAGGAAAAATAAACATCTTTGCAATAAAAGTTCTCTGCCTCTGAGTCTCAGCTTAGTTCTCATTGGTAACAGTGGAATCCTTGCCCACAGGCTACGCTGTCTGCAGGCAAATGTTCACTGCAGCATTTCTATGTGCAGCTTTTGATACATGCACTCTAAAATTAACACTTGGAAAGAAAAAGTAAGGAAAGAAAAAGTAAATTCCCCACATGCTTAATCACTGAAATGGAGACAGAATTAAATAACAGGAAGAAAAAAAAAAAAAAAACACTCCATATGAACAAAAATACTGAGTGTGGGGATGAGATCTAAGATGACCCAACATCATTCCTTAAAACCTCAAATTCACAGACAGAGGCTGGATAGAGGGTATTCCTGTAGGTCTTTCTCTCACTGTCTTTTTTTAAAGACACCTTAAGGCTGAGCGATCAACTCGTGAAAAGAAAATATGCCTACAAAATGAAGGATATTTCCTGAGACGATTTTCATCTAGAGATCTTTTCAAGAAAATTAGAGATATGAAGGGAACATTTCATGCAAAGATGGGCCCAATAAAGGATAGAAATAGTATGGACTTAACAGAAGCAGAAGATATTGAGAAGAGGTAGCAAGAATACACAGAAGAACTACATAAAAAAAGATCTTCATGACCCAGATAACCATGATGGTGTGATCACTCACCTAGAGCCACACATTATGCATAGCTTTTGTCAGGGAACCCTGCCAATCTGCCTGAATGTTAAACTAAAGTGGCTTTTCTCAGCTCACAGGGAGACAATCTGACTCTCACCACCTGTGAATGGCTGCAGAAAAGAAAAAAAATTAATGAATCTCCTCCTAATTAGCAAGATAAATGGCCTTTTAACTTTATTTCTTCACCTTTTCTCCTCTATGTTCTATCAAAGAACCTGGCATCTGGACCCCAATAAGAAGGTAATTTTGAGACATTAGTCTGCCATCTTCTCAGACTGCCAAGTTTCCAAATAAAGTTACTATTCAGATAATCAGGATGGTGTGATCACTCACCTAGAGCCAGACATTCTGGAATGCAAAGTAAAGTGGACCTTAGGAAGCATCACTACAAAGCTAGTGGAGGTGATGGAATTTCCACTGAGCTATTTCAACTCCTAAAAGATGATGCTGTGAAAGTGTCGCACTCATATGCCAAAAAATTTGCAAAACTCAGCAGTGGCCACAGGACTGAAAAAGGTCATTTTTCATTTCAATCCCAAAGAAAGGCAGTGCTCAAAAGAACGCTCAATTACCACACAGTTGCTCTCATGTCACATGCTAGCAAATTAATGCTCAAAATTCTCCAAGCCAGACTTCAACATGATGTACGTGAACCATGAACTTCCAGATGTTCCAGCTGGATTTAGAAAAGGCAGAGGAACCAGAGAATAAATTGCCAACATCTGCTGGATCATCAAAAAAACAAGAGAGTTCCAAAAAACATCTACTTCTGCTTTATTGACTATGCCAAAGCCTTTGACTGTGTGGATCACAACAAACTGTGCAAAATTCTTAAGGAGATGGGAACAACAGACCACTTGACCTGCCTCCTGAGAAATATGTATGCAGGTCAAGAAGCAACAGTTAGAACTGGACATGGAACAACAGACTGGTTCTAAATAGGGAAAGGAGTACACCAAGGCTGTATATTGTCACCCTGCTTATTTAACTTATATGCAGAGTACATCATGAGAAATGCCGGGTTGTATAAAACACAAACTGGAATCAAGATTGCCGAGAGAAATATCAATAACCTCAGGTATGCAGATGACACCACCCTTATGGCAGAAAGTGAAGAACTAAAGACCTCTTGATGAAAGTGAAAGAAGAGAGTGAAAAAGTTGGCTTAAAACTCAGCATTCAGAAAACTAAGATCATGGCATCTGGTCCCATCACTTCATGGCATCTGGTCCCATCACTTCATGGCAAATAGATGGGGAAATGGTGGCTGACTTTATTTTTGGGGGCTCCAAAATCACGGCAGATAGTGATTGCAGCCATGAAATTAAAAGACACTTACTCCTTGGAAGGAAAGTTATGACCAACTTAGACAGCATATTAAAAAGCAGAGACATTACTTTGTCAACAAAGGTCCATCTAGTCAAGGCTATGGTTTTTCCAGTGGTCAAGTATGGATGTGAGAGTTTGACTGTGAAGAAAGCTGAGAGCAGAAGAATTGATGCTTTTGAACTGTGGTATTGGAGAAGACTCTTGAGAGTCCCTTGGACTGCAAGGAGATCTAACCAGTCCATCCTAAAGGAGATCAGTCCTGGTGTTCATTGGAATGACTGATGTTGACGCTGAAACTCCAGTACTTTGGCCACCTGATGCAGAGAGCTGACTCAATTGAAAAGACCCTGATGCTAGGAAAGATTGAGGGCAGGAGGAGAAGGGGACGACAGAGGATGAGATGGTTGGAT
>SJXP01002947.1:0-30901 GCA_006408505.1 Damaliscus lunatus
GTTTTGAATATTCTTTAGTGGAACTATAAAATTGTTTGCAGAAAATAAAACTTGATTCAATGTTATTTTGAGATAAAAAATGGCGTTTGAAACATTGCGCTAAAGGCAGAAGTCAAAAAAGTAAAACATTACAGATTTGACCACATAACCCACCCATACACATATACAACCTTAAAAATATATGTAAATTATGGGGAAAATCTTACAAAAATATTTAAGAATAACAGTAAGTGATGTTTGTTTATAAAGAGTTCCTATGAATAAATAAGAAATTTTGAAACATTCTAGAGAAAAAATATTGTCATGAAAGATACCTTAAGACAGTATATAGGAAAGAAGATAATATTTTTGTATATAGTGTTTGTGAAAGGCACTCAGTCATGTCCAACTCTTGGCAACTCCATGGAGTATAGAGTCCATGGAATTCTCCAGGCGAGAATACTGGAGTGGGTAGCCATTCCCTTCTCCAGGGAGTCTTCCCAACCCAGGGATCAAACCCAGGTCTCCCACATTGCAGGCAGATTCTTTAACAGCTGAGTCACAAGGGAAGCCCAAGACTACTGTAGTGAGTAGCCTATCCTTCTCCAGCGGATTTTCCAGACTCAGGAATCAAACCAGGGTCTCCTGCATGGTAGATGGACTCTTTACCAGTTGACCTATCAGGGAAGCCCTTATGTGGATAAAAAACCATGATGCTATGAAGAAAATTATATTCTTTTAAAATTAAATATTTATTTAGTTGTGCTGTGTTTTAGTTTCAGCATGCAAATTCTTACTTGTGGGATCATCAGAGAAAAAAAATTGTAACTGCATGTGGTGATGGATATTACTGTATGTGTGGTGATTCACCAATATGTACAAATACATAAACACTATGTTTTACACTTAGAACTAATATAATGTTATGAGAATTACATCTCAATTAAAAAGTTTAACAAACAAGATTGGAATACGTGGATTAAATTAGTTTCATTCTTACCTCATTTAAGCTTCTCTGGTGGCTCAGACAGTAAAGAATCTGACTGCAGTATAGGAGACCTGATTTTCATACCTGGGTTAGGATGACCCCCTGGAGAAGGGAATGGTAACCCATTCCAGCATTCTTGCCTGGAGAATCCCATGGACAGAAGAGCTTGGAAGGACACAGTCCATGTGGTCACAAAGAGCACAACTGAGCAACTAACATTTTCACTTTATATCATTTTGTGAACCCAAATTAAACTCATCACTTAGATTTTAAAATATCAAATCTCACTGCATGCTACAGGGTTGAGACAGACACACAGAAACAGACAGTAAGTCACCTTCACACAAGATATAGGCTTCCTCCTTTGGAGAGCATGAAGTGTAATTCCAAGGGTCAGAAGGACACTGCCAGAGAGAGGTGTCTGTTTTCCGACAGCGGATTCCATCCACCCACTGGGGTCTAGAACCTTCCCTGAGACCAACAGAAGAGTTGAGGGTTCCCCTGTCCCCACAGCCAAGCTGTCTGCAGATCACAGACACACTGATGTCTTCCATGGGGCTGCGGCAGACACTGCCCCAGGTCCCATTGTAGAAAACTTCCAGCCACCCAGCACACTACTGGTCCTCACTCACCATCCTGAGGGCCAGGAACTCTAAGGTTGAAAGGGGAGGAGACAGGATACAGTAAAAACTTTGCTGGATGTTCTGGTTTTCCTTTCTTCTAGAAATAATGAACATTCATCACTGACCTTGTTCAAGAGATACCCACTAGATGACAAGACTGACATTGCCTCACTTTTAACTGACTTTGTCCATTTGTGTATGTCCTTCTATTTCTACCACAATGGTGTAGTGGATATGAACTGAGAGGAAGACCAAACTTCATGGGTGCTAGTCAGGGAGGGGCAGCTGAATCCTGCTTCCTGACGAAATCTTTAAAGAGTATGTCAAAGGGATGTGATGTGGATATTAGGGAGATAGGGATAATAATTAATTCAAAAATGTCCACATCCCAATCTCTGCAACCTGTGAATATGTTACCGTACCTGACAAGAGGGATTTACAGATGTGATTAAGGTAAGGACCTCGGGATGGTGAGATGATGTATTAACAATATGAGCCCAGTCTAATCACATCCTTAGACCCGCTATGCTTAAATGTGGAATCCTTTTCTTAGCTCCAGCTAGAAAGAGAGATGTGACTCTGGATAATGGTTGTAGGCCTCCAGCATTGCTGGTCTGATAATGGATGAAGGGTGCCGTGAAGGAAAGAATGTAGGTGGTTTCAAGAAGTTGAAAAGGAAACAAACAGATTGTCCTCTAGAGTCACAAAAGTGATGCGGCCTTGCTGAAGCCTTGATCCCAGTGCAGTGAGATCCCTGTTGGACATCTAAGCCAGAGAAGAGTAAGGAAATAAATATATGCTGTTTTAAACCACTAATTGGTAAATTGTTAAGGAAGCAAACAGAAACTAGTACCGTGGGTTGAAATTTTTTGTATGCAACTGGAGAGAGAGCTGCCGGGGTCCAGCCCTGGTGGATCCAGGGAATTCGAAGGTGGGGACGGCGTCAGCGTCTTTGGAAAAATACATATTTAATTACAGATATAGAGAGAGATTAGAAATGGATAGTGTAGTAGGAAGATTAGTGTAGTGGAGAAAAGGAGGCTGAATCCAGATGGGAATTCAGCCTGAGAAACGGGAGCAAGAAAGAAGCGACATGGTGGAATCAGTTTTTCCGGAAACTGATCCGATTTCTTTATTTTTGGGTTTGCTTATATACCTTTTGTTACACATAGGGATGAATACAGAGTCACGCGGGGGTCTTAGGGATATTACATCATCTTCTGGCCATGAGTGAGACCTGCTGACATTCTATGATTTTTTCTTTCTGATAACCAAAAACCTTATTTCTTCCAAGGGTGTTTTTTCTTAAACCAGGCACCACCCTCTTGGTGGTGCATTCCTATAGGGTGAGGGTGTAGTGAGTTACAATCAAGAAAGGAATTTATTTAACCCAAGGTTAACAGGATTAATCTTAAAGGTTAATACCTATCTCTCCTATATGCTTAAAGGTTAATATTTATTTCTCCTATATGTTTATAGGTTAATACTTATTTCTCCTATATGTTAGTTATATTCATTATAAGGGCAGGGAACGTGGAGATTTAGCAGCAAACATCAACCCAACAAATGAAAATCCTTTCACCAATCCTCCCCTTAAGATCTAGTCTTAAGATAGTGATCAAGTTACATTTTTACATGGCAAGGACACAGTGATTTATAACAAAGCACAGTGATCTACTACAAAAGAGAAAATCCATTAACTCAAAAAGTCTAGTATTGCTAACATCAAAAACTACTATATTTCCTTTTCTATATTCCAAATACATTGATTAATATATTCCCAGGTGCCTAAGGATATGGAGGCCTGGCGGCAATCATTGACTCAACAATGAGAAAAAGCCCTATGCTAATTAAGACTCTCAAAATACTCCAAAACTCTCTGTGCTGTTTATGGTTAAGAAGTAGTAAACAATCATGTGGCAGGAGTATGGATAATCCTGTCACACAAGCTAGTCTGTCAGCAGAGAGGTTTGACCTGAGACATCCTTGTCCCACCCAGGACAGGGAATTAGCAGCAATTATTGGCACAACAAATGAAAAATCCTTCACCAATATAATTCCTAACCAACCCACTATACTAATAATTTCCAACTCCCCAAAAGAATTTGCCTTTAGTAAGTCTAAAACATCTCATGCCTCTCAGATTTGGAGGCTGTAAACAATCACATGTGGCCGGAAGAACCTATACAGGTGGGCTAGATAACCTTCAGAGGAGTCCGTAAGCTGAAACACTCTTGTCACGCCCAGGAATTTTTATTGCCTTGGAGCTGCACATTTACTCCTTCTCCGAGAGAAACGGTTATGGGGGAGAGCATAAAACAGACTGGTTTTGGGGTAGATGCTCGGGAACAGGGGGTTTCCTGAGGCTTGATCACGCCTTTGCATATGCCAAGCCTCTTTCCTCATGACCTTTGCCATGGGCGGAGTTCCTCACGCTGGCCCCCAACAGAGAGCCCTGCTTTCAAGAAAAACTGTAAGAAACGGCCCTGCCAGGAAACACTGATGAGAAGAAAGGACCAGAACCTCAGCTGCTGCAGAAGGAAGTGAAAGCACCTTGTCTTCATGTCTGTCTGCTGGCAAGACAGGCTTCATGAGAGGAAGCTTCCTTCTCTGGTCCTTTCAGCATCTCTCCCTCAGGGCTCAGACCCCCGTCCTCCATGGCCCCACTCCTCCTCCAGCCTGTGGACAGTGTGCAGCGCAGACCTAAGCAGATGACCCTCTCATCCTGCTTGTGTCTGCAGTCGTGATTCCCCCAGCCCTGGGAAGGGCACCTCCACACGTCAGACTCCTTTCCTGTGCAGTTTAGGTGGTCCAACCAGATGGGTCCTGATCCTGCCCCGAAGTGAGCAGACCCCGTGGCATTGAGGGCTTCTCCACAGCCCAGCTGCCTTCACACCATGCGGGCATCATCCACGTCCCAGCCGTCATCACAGATGGTGCCCCAGGAGCCCTGGTCAAGGATCTCCACTCTTCTGGTGCAGGGACCGCCCCCGTCCACCAGGCGGAGCTGCCTGCTGTCTGAGGAGAGACAAATGGGACAATGGGGCAGTGACCCCAGGGGTTGAGAAGAGTCTTCTGTCCTGTGGGACGCTTACCTGAGCAATAAGGGATGCTCTCCACTGAGGCCACAGAACCTGCTGGTTCAGACAGAGAGTCGTTGCACTGGGGCAGCACCTGGATCTGGTTTCCTGAAGAAACAACAATGATCAGAAGTCTGGAAGGGTTGAAGAACAGGAAACCGAATTAAGGAAAATAATGACCTACTGATGGAGCCTAAGATGAAAGCTGTGACCCATCAGTAAACTTATCATACTCTTAGTGTTCACCTTCTCCCTGGAGAGTTCTGTTTCTGACAGTACCACAATTTCTGTTTTAACCCAAGAGTTGCTGTAAGAATGAGTTAAGTAGGTTGTATCTCTAAATTTATCCCTGTGCTGTGCTTAGTTGCTCAGTCATGTCTGACTCTTTGTAACCCCTTGGATGCCGGGAGCCATCATGAGGAATTCCACCCATGACAAGGTCATGCAGCAAGAGCTCAGATGGCAAGGCTAATCAGACCTCAGGTTTCCCCCCTGGAATTTCCTGAGCATCCACCCCCCAAAAGTAAGAATCTGCTTGCTTTTCCACGCTTCTGACATTCTCTGGAAAAAGTCAATTCAGGGCTTTAGTCTTCTCCATTTGAAAGAGTGTTTCAATCCAAAAACCCCTCTGATGGCTTTCTGGCCTGTCTGCAGGACTCGTACAGCTGCGCATGTGATTGAGGCCTCCTGACCACAGGAGGCACAGGAAGCTTAAAACATCCTAGGAATGTAGGGGCTTCCGAGGAGTCAGAATCATTAGAATAGGACTGATTAAAGGTTTCATTTGTTGAGCCAATACTTGCTGTCAAATTTTCATATCCTTTATTTTTAGATATAGTTGGTATATAGAAAAACAAGTAGTAGGCCTGGTATTAGCAACATTAGATCTTTGAGTTAGGTACCTTCTTTGTTATAACCTACTGCACCTTTGTTCTATAGAGATGTAACTTTAATGCTTTAAGGAGATGCAGATTAAAGAAAAACACTTCAGGGGAAACGAGATTAACATTCATTAAGAAAGAGAGCCAAAAAAGTGTTAGCAAGCCTCCTGGCCAGAAGATAATGTAAATCACCTGAGACCTTTTGTATACAGAAAGATATACAGAAAGAGTCTGGGCTGCTAATGCTACATAATTTTGTATTACCCATTGATCTCTGTTTTATCATAAGTATAAAAGGCCTTCTGAACAATAAAGGACCGGACCAGTTTCTTGGGCTAGTCTCTTGGCCTGGTTTCTTGGGAATCTGGCTCCCCTCGTGTCTCTCTCTCTTTCCTCTTTTCCCTTTTTCTCCCTCTGTCCCTTGACTTAATTTCAGGCTGAATTTCCATCTGGGGCGTGGAGGCTCGCCAAGTCTACTTACTTGCCCTGGCTGTTAAGACCTGCGTGAAAGGGAGCCTAAGGCGAGGCACCCTTAGATATTCAAGCGGGCATCGGTAGCCCAACATAGATGGTGCAAATTCCTTGTCTGGAATTTTATTGGTCTTCCGCATAATCCAAGCTATTCAGCCCTCTTCCTCCACTTAATTTTGCTACTACACTGTTGTTTCTTACTCTAATCTAATAACTATAAATAAATAAGTCTTTCTCATGCCAACGCCGTCCACCCTTCGAATTCCCTGGATCCACCGGGGCTGGACCCCGGCACTTGGACTATAGCCCACCAGTATCCTCTGCCATAGGATTTTTCAGGCAAGAATATTGGAGTGGGTTGCCAAGCCCTCCTCCAGGGGATCTTCCCAACCCAGGGATCAATCCCAGGTCTCCGCACTGCAGGTGGATTTTTTACCATCTGAGCCACGAGGGAAGCCCAAATCTATCTGTAAGTAAAAGCAAAACGAAATTCTTTCTGAAGGATCTCTAAAATTTCTTCAATGTGTATCTTTAAAACAAACACTTATATAAAATAGATCTCATGAAAAATGGAAAGGAAAAAGGAGACATTAGAAAGAATTTCCCAGGGTGTTCAGCTGCTAGAGTTACCTGATGAGAATATATATAGCCACGGTTAAAGTGCTTATGGAATTAATTGACAAAATGTGCATCTTTGCAGAGAAATGATACCAAAAACCAAATACTTCTAGAGCTGAAAAACTTGTTAGCTGCAATTAAGAACTAAAGAATAAGTGTAGCCACACATTAGCTCAGCATAAAGTTGAAACATCAAAATGCAAAATCAGAGGATATTCTTCAATTAATTCAGGTCACATAGCAAGAGTTCTGGCTATATTGTTGTATGGCAGTTTTTCCAAAAAACTTGGTTCACTTCTGTTCAGTCCCTCAATCATGTCCAACTCTTTGTGACCCAATTAACTGCAGCTTGCCTGGCTTCCCTGTTCTTCACCAACTTCTGGAGCTTGCTCAAACTGATGTCCATTAAGTCGGTGATGCCATCCAACCATCTCATCCTCTGTCATTCTCTTTTCCTCCTGCCCTCAATCTTTCCCACCATCAGGGCCTTTTCCAATGAGTTATCTCTTCTTATCAGGGGGCCAAAGTAGTGAAGATTCAGCTTCAGTATCAGTCCTTCCAATGAATATTCAGGACTAATTTCCATTAGGATCCACTGCTTTGATCTCCTTGCAGTCTAGGGGACTCTCAAGAGTCTCCTCTAACACCACAGTTCAAAAGCATCAGTTCTTCGGTGCTCAACTTTCTTTATAGTCCAACTCTTACATCCATACATAACTACTAGAAAAATCACAACTTGACCAGATGGACCTTTGTCAGCAAAGTAATGTGTCTGCTTTTTAATATGCTGTCTAGGTTGGTCATAGCTTTTCTTCCAAGGAGCAAGCATCATTTAATTTCATGGCTGCAGTCACCATCTGCAGTGATTCTGGAGCCCAAGAAAATAGTCTGTCACTATTTCCATTGTTTCCCCATCTATTTGCCATGAAATGATGAGATCGGATACCATGATCTTTGTTTTTTGAATGTTAAGCCAGCGTTTTCACTCTCCTTTTACACTTTCATCAAGAGGCTCTTCAGTTTCTGTTCGCTTTCTGCCATAAGGGTGGTGTCATCAGCATATCTGAGATTATCGATATTTCTCCTGACAATCTTGATTCCAGCTTGTGCTTCATCCAGCCTAGCATTTCACATGATGTACTCTGCATATAAACTAACTAAGCAGGGTGACTATATACAGTCTTGACATACTCCTTTCCCAATTTGGAAACAGTCTGTTGTTCCATGTCCAATTCTAACTGTTGCTTCTTGACCTGCACACAGATTTATCAGGAGGGAGGTAGGTGGTCTAGTATTTCCATTTCTTTAAGAATTTTCCACAGATTGTTGTGATCTACAAAGTCAAAGCCTTTGGCATAGTCAATGAAGCAGAAGTAGAGGTTTTTCCGGAACTCTCTTGCTTTTTGTGTGATCCAACAGATGTTGGCAATTTGATCAATATGAAAAGGTAAAACTTAGTAGCTGAAGAAAAAAATATGTATTTAATTTTTCTTATGACTTTGGGTCATTAATCAGGAAAAAACTCAGTTTGGCAGTCTTTCAGTACTGCAATTAGATGTCACCTGGAGCTGAAGTCATTTAAAGACTTGACTGAACTCTGCTTATGTAAGGAAATTCCCAGAACTGTTCTAAGGATAAAGGAACATCATGTCTTCAACTGAATTCAGAAAGAATTTACATATTCAGGGTGAAATGGGGCAGAAGGGGAACAGAGAAGGAAGGACACACACACACACAGATTAAAGCAAAATATTGATACTAACAATTAGAAACTGAGGTAAAGTCATAAAGGAATTTTTATGTTGTTTTCCCAACATTTTTATATCTCAACATACATCAAAATTGAAAGAATTGAAAGATGAAAACAAGTCAAAGAGAATTCATTGCCAGGACACTTTCACAAAAATACTTATAACATCAAAAATAAAATACCTAGGAGAAGTCCTAGTAGAAGATGAGGAAAATCTCTGAAATTCAGGATCTAACCGAATGGAGGGATGTATTATGGCAATGATTTGGAAAACTCAACATTGTCAATGACAATCATCCTCAAATTTTTATGTCTACTCTCAAATTTTTAAATCTAATCTCAATGATACCCTTAAGTTTTTGTTTTGGTGAAAATGACAAGCTGACCTCTAAATTCATACAAAATACAAACAACCAAGAATGAACAGCACAGCTGGTAAGAAAAGCAACGATATTAGAGGAGTTAATATAAAGTAACTCTTGTAAATTATTCAGACTAACTACAATGTTTGAAATTCAGGGAGATAGTGAAGGACAGAGAAGCCTGGTGTGCTGTAGTCCATGGGGTCACAAAGAGTCAGATATGACTTAGCAATTGAACAACAACAACTATGAAATTCTGATAATTAAGAAAATGCAGTATTTGTGCAAGGATAGACAAAATCATAATATGGAACACAATAGAGAGTCTCAAATAAGATAGACATAACTGCCTTTCTGCTTATGATGAAGGCAGCACTGCAGTGGGGAAGTCTTTTCAGAAAAAGATTCTGAGTCAGTTGGATGTCCATATGAACCCTGACCCTTATCTTACACAGATATCAATCCCAGAAGGAATGCACAGTAATCTGCAAGAGAAAAATGATAAAATTTCCATAAGATACTTTTAGAGAATGTTTTCACAATCTTCGAGTAGACGGCAGCCCATCAGGCTCCACCATCCCTGGGATTCTCCTGGCAAGAACGCTGGAGCGGGTTACCATTTGCTTTTCCAATGTATGAAAGTGAAAAGTGAAAGTGAAGTCGTTCAGTCGTCTCTGACTCTTAACGACCCCATGGACTGCAGCCTACCAGCTCCTCCTTCCATGGGATTTTCCAGGCAAAAATACTGGTGTGGGTTGCCATTTCCTTCTCCTCTAAAGGGTATAAGAAGCATTAAATGTACAGGAAGATGTTGGTAAGTTATATTTACATAAGAAATGAGTTAATCAAAGGACACCATTTGATTAAGAAAATGAAAATAAAAGACCAAGGATTAAACGTGGAAAATAAGTAACATATATTTGCATCCAAAGACATTGTCATGGTAAGTTGTAATATCATATTTGTAATAGTCGAGAACTGGAAATAACTCAGATTTATACTGTCAATAGAATTGATCAGTACATGGGCATGTGATTACTCAAAGCATACTCTACACTAATAAAACAAATAAAGTGCTACAATATACAACATCATGTGTGAATCTCAAACATAATTTTGAGTCTATGAAATTAGATAAAAAAGATGAAACATACTGCATCATTTTATATAAAGTTCAAACATTGATGAAACTCTCTATGTTATTAGAAGCTAGGTAAGTGCTTTTTTCCCTGTCGAGGAGGGAAGACACAGATACTGGGGATGACAGTGACTGTGGTGCTGGGGACATTCTCTTTGCTGCTCTGGCCTGGGGATCATACTGAGGTCTATACTTACTGCTCCTACATTGTTGCCTATGATTTTATGTAAGCAACAATGTTGCTTAAAAATATATATTATTCCCTTTCACACTTCTTGCCCTGACCTGAAAAATGAATTAACAATGAGAAGATCCATATTTCACCATAAAATCTCTGACTTTGAAGCCCGTTTAACCTCACTCTACTCTTGGAGACATTTCACTCCAGGAGCATCCTGAGTACCAGTAGCCCCTCCCTCTCTCTTACCTGAGCAGATCACAGAGGCCATGTTGCCATGGGAACATTCCGGACCACCCAGGGCAGTCACAGGACAACTCCACAGGAAGGACTCTGCCCCCAAGCAGTGAAATTGGGCAGTTAGGATCTGACCACCTCCTTCCACCAAGTGTGGACCTCCAGGGGTGGAGATGGCGACTCTACAGCCGAGCTGACGACAGACAACATTGGCATTGGCCAGACTCCAGTGGGAGGCACAGAGTGCTCTCCGTTGTCCAGAAATGTTCATCTCCACCTGCCCCTCACACTGAGAGGAGCAGTTTGTCATGAGCCGGACTTCTGAGTATGCTGATAGAAGAAGACAGAGTTTCAGCAAAATCACATGACTTTCTCACCTGAACAGGGTGTTCACAGAGGTGAAAGGCCTGACTTGCATCTCACCTGAAAAGTCAACCTGAGCAGCTCCACTGTGGTGACAAGTGCCCCCTGGACAGGGCACTCTGGGGCAGACCCAGAGCTCAGGCTCCTCCCCCTCACACCTGAACTCTTCAGCTCAGACCCGGGCACTGGACTCTCTGAAGAGCTCATGTCCCTGCACAGACACAGCCTTGCCACACCCCAGCTCTGCACAGATGACTTGGGCAGTGGGGAGTGTGAAGTTCCCATCAGACACTGGGATCCAGGCTTCTCCAGAATACACTTCTACTCGCCCTGAGCAGGGTCCATCCCCTCCAGCCAGATGCACAAACCCTAAGAGGAAACAACAACAAAACCAATGAGTGTTCATGGTACTGACTTGGCAACATGTAGAGAGTCTTTGACAGTTAGTGTCATAGTTGAATTTTCATGAGCAGGTTTATAAAGAGAAATCTGGGAGGATTACAAGGTAAGTTTGGAATGGTGGAATCCCAAGAACATCCACTTTGAGACTGGTTAGAAATGTGAATTCCTTGGTCTAGGAGCCTGGAAACTACAGAGCCCAATTCAGATCATTGGAATGGCTGAATACTGGGAACAGGTGTTTTAGCATTGGTTGGAGAAGTAAATTTCTCACTTAGCAGCCTAGGACCTATATACAGATTCAAGGACACTGTACAATACTTAGGCACTTAAACTTGAACATAGAGATATACAGACCAGAAGCCACCCAGAGGGACGTGGGCTATGAGATTAGAGATGTAACANTGGGAGAATGGCATTGAAACATGTATAATATCATATAAGAAACAAATCGCCAGTCCAGGTTCGATGCATGATACTGGATCCTCAGGGCTGGTACACTGGGACGACCCAGAGGGATGGTATGGGGAGGGAGGGGGGTTCAGGATGGGGAACACATGTATACCCGTGGCAGATGCATGTTGATGTATGGCAAACCAATACAATATTGTAAAGTAATTAACCTCCACTTAAATAAATTTATATTAAAGAAAACAATCATTTAAAGCAACTTCGGAAATTACAGAAATGATTAAATTGGCTGAAGAGCTCCTTAAAACCCTAATACCAATATGCTTAATGAAGCATAAAAATAAACAGGGAGAAAAACTAGGAAAAATAAACAAATGAGACTTCTGAAACTGAAAAATATAGTACTGGAATGAACAATTATTTTGATTAATTACACAAGAGACTAGACATTACAGAATAAAAGAAATGGAAAGTAAAACACAGCAGTAGAGACTATCTAAACTGAACCAAAGACAGTAAAAAGGCAGAGAAATATGAATGGAAACACAGTGGCATGTAGGATAATATAGAAATATATAAAATATGTGTATTTGGAGATTCAGATTAAGGGATGTGCAGAAAAATATTAAGAAAAGATAAATGACATTTTCCCAAAGTTATTGAAAACTGTAAACCCACTGATCCAAATAGCTAAACAAACAGCAAACAAGATAGTGAAACCATTCTCAGAAAACTTGACAATGTAATTACTCAAATTCATTGGTAAACAAACAAACAAAAATATGTTAAGAGCAGCCAGGGAAGTTTGACACGTTATATACAGGGAACAAAAGGATAAGTATTACTTACTGACTTTTTGTTGGAGGCAATGAAAGTCAGATGACAATGTAAGAACATATTTAAAGTATTGGGATTGGGCATTTGTTACCCTAAAATTGAATCAACCATGAAAACACTTTTCAAAACTGAAAGAAAATTAAAATGATATACCCGTGGCAGATTCATGTTGATGTATGGCAAAACCAATACAATATTGTAAAGTAATTAACCTCCAATTAAAATAAATAAATTTATATTTAAAAAATAATAAAATGATTTCAGGTAAATGAGAGATGATAGAATTGGAGGCCACCAGACACACACTACACAAAACTGCCTCAGAAAGTTCTTCAAGCTAAAGGGAGATGACAGCAGATGAGAACAGGGATCCTCTCAAAGCTATAGAGACTGTGCTAAATGTTGATTCTCTATTAGAAGATTTAAGGCAAAAATATTAGCAACAAACTATAAGATTCATAATAAATATTTATAAATAGAATTATGACAATGATAGCATCAATGACAAGAATAGGAAAATGGAAGAAATGTATAGTGACTGATATTGCATGTTGTGACATAATATCATTTCAAGGTAAAATGTAATTGAAGATTAATAATTCAACATTGGGCTTTCCCGGTGGGTCAGTGGTGAAGACTCCCCTGACAATGCAGGAGAGGTGGGTTCAATCTGTGGTCTAGGAAAATCCCACATACCACAGAGCCACTAAGCCTGTGCACTACAACTAGCGAGCCTGTGCTCCAGAGCCCAGGGGCCACGACTACTGAAGCTTGTGCCCCATAGAGCCTGTGCTCCACAGCAAGAGAGGCCACCGCAATGAGAACCTCATGCCTGCAACTATAGAGTAGCCTCTGATCTCCTCAACTAGAGAAAAGCCCATGCAGCAGTGAAGACCCAGCCAGCAAAAAATAAAAATTACTATAAACTGAAAAAATTAAACATTATAATCACCTAAAAATCTGATATGATTAATAAACCAATACAGTATTTAAACTGAAACGGTAAAATATACTCAAAAATTAAAATAAGAACAAAGATATAACATATAGCAGCTGATGCTGCTACCGCTGCTAAGTCACTTCAGTCGTGTCCGACTCTGTGCGACCCCATAGATGGCAGCCCACCAGGCTCCCCCGTCCCTGGAATTCTCAAGGCAAGAACACTGGAGTGGGTTGCCATTTCCTTCAATGCATAAAAGTGAAAAATGAAAGTGAATTTGCTCAGTCATGTCTGACTCTTAGCGACCCCATGGACTGCAGCCTACCAGGCTCCTCCATCCATGGGGTTTTACAGGCAAGAGTACTGGAGTGGGGTGCCATTGCCTTCTCCGACAAATAGCAAGCAAGTACTCTTAAACCCAATTATGTCAATAATTACATTAAATGTGAATAATTTAAGTACTCCAAACAAAAACAAGATAATCAGACCAGATAAAATAAGACAAAACAATACACTGTTTACAAATTTTATGTGTTTAAATATAAACACAGAAACAAACTAGCGAGCCTGTGCTCCAGAGCCCAGGGGCCACGACTACTGAAGCTTGTGCCCCATAGAGCCTGTGCTCCACAGCAAGAGAGGCCACTGCAATGAGAACCTCATGCCTGCAACTATAGAGTAGCCTCTGATCTCCTCAACTAGAGAAAAGCCCATGCAGCAGTGAAGACCCAGCCAGCAAAAAATAAAAATTACTATAAACTGAAAAAATTAAACATTATAATCACCTAAAAATCTGATATGATTAATAAACCAATACAGTATTTAAACTGAAACGGTAAAATATACTCAAAAATTAAAATAAGAACAAAGATATAACATATAGCAGCTGATGCTGCTACCGCTGCTAAGTCACTTCAGTCGTGTCCGACTCTGTGCGACCCCATAGATGGCAGCCCACCAGGCTCCCCCGTCCCTGGAATTCTCAAGGCAAGAACACTGGAGTGGGTTGCCATTTCCTTCAATGCATAAAAGTGAAAAATGAAAGTGAATTTGCTCAGTCATGTCTGACTCTTAGCGACCCCATGGACTGCAGCCTACCAGGCTCCTCCATCCATGGGGTTTTCCAGGCAAGAGTACTGGAGTGGGGTGCCATTGCCTTCTCCGACAAATAGCAAGCAAGTACTCTTAAACCCAATTATGTCAATAATTACATTAAATGTGAATAATTTAAGTACTCCAAACAAAAACAAGATAATCAGACCAGATAAAATAAGACAAAACAATACACTGTTTACAAATTTTATGTGTTTAAATATAAACACAGAAACATACTAAAGAGGTAAAAATTACATACCATGCAAACACAAATCAGAGAAAACTGTATATAATATCTAAATTAATATCATACAAAGTCAGACTATAAGACAAAGCATTCAGAGAAAAAGAAACATTTTATGATAATAAAATACAAAAGAAATTATATAGTATTGAAACTGGTGGGTTAAAAATAAAGTGATGCTTAGAGGAAAATTTAGAACCTTGATGCTTCCTTGATGATTACATTAGAATAAAAATAGAAAGAGAAAGAAATGATCCAAGACTCTACCTCAAGAGTCTACAAAAGCAACCACAATCATAACTGAAAAAGAGGAATGAAAACTGAGCATAGAAATCAATTAAGAAGAAAGCAAATACACCATCAAGAAAACCAATACAGTCCATTAGTGATTCTCTTAAAAAGAACATTAACACGGATAATCTTCTAGCAAACCAATTAAGAAAAAAGAGGGAACACATTAGCAGCATCAGTAACAAAAAGGAGGAATATCATTGTAGATCTTCCCAACATATGAAGATATAAGATATGAACCAATGTTACTCATTTGAAAATTTTTTTGTAAAATGGGCCAAGTCCTTAAAAACACATTACTTGTGAAACACAAATCACCAAAATCTGATACAAAAAAAAGAGAGAAAAATATGAGTAAACTTATTTGTTAAATAAACAGAATCCATATTATAAAAATTTTCCACTAAGAAATCTGCCAGCTACAAATGCTAGCACTTCCACAGAGCTCAGAAATGACTCCCACAGCAAGATAAAGGAAGAGAGGGAGGGAAGGAATGGGGGCAGGAAGGAAGTGTAACACAGAGGCTGAGGTGAATGTAGGAGTTGACTGCATCTTTCCAAGCCTCCCCTCCTGCAATGCTTGCATCTTCATCCCCTCACCATTTTGCACTTCAATACTGTAGTCCCTGGTGGCTCAGAAGATAATCAAGACTCTGCCTGCAATGCAGGAGACCCAGGTTTGATCCCTGGGTGAGGAAGATCCCCTGGAGAAGGAAATGGCAACCCACTCCAGTATTCATGCCTGGAGAATCCTATGGTCCATGGGGTCACAAAGAGTAGGACAGGGCTGAAGCAACTTGGAACGCTTGCACCACAGTCCTTCACAATTTGTGTGTTCCCTCCCAGATCTTCCACCTGAACTCCATGAAATCTCCTTGTTATTTGAAACAAGCTTCTCTACAGTCTCCTCTGGTCACTGTTTCCACTCTAGATTTCTGCTAAACATGGTACTTCACTTCCAGCAATCCACTACTGAGGCTGAAATTTCTCTTCCATACCTTACTCCTAAGGTTGAGCAGAAGAAACTCCAAGAGTTTTGATTAAGATAATGAAAACACATGCTATTCTAATCTTATTTCTGCTACATCACCACCACTTTGACTTATCTTCACATCATTAAAGTATGTTTGAAAATACAGAAAAAACAGACCAGGAGGAGGAAACTAGTGACCAAAAGAGAAATAGAAGGAACCTGGAACCATTCATAAAAATGTGAGAATCTAAGTTAGAGCAATGGTAGTCAGGGTGTTCAAACCACAAACCGGGTTTGAATATCGGTTCAGTTCAGTTCAGTCATCAGTCATGTCTGACTCTTTGTGACCCCATGAATCACAGCGTGCCAGGCCTCCCTGTCCATCACTAAACCTGGAGTTCAACCAAACTCACGTCCATCGAGTCAGTGATGCCATCCAGCCATCTCATCCTTTGTCGTCCCCTTCTCCTCCTGCCCCCAATCCCTCTCAGCATCAGAGTCTTTTCCAATGAGTCAACTCTTCACACGAGGTGGCCAAAGTATTGGAGTTTCAGCTTTAGCATCAGTCCTTCCAATGAACACCCAGGACTGGTCTCCTTTAGAGTGAACTGGTTGGATCTCCTTGCAGTCCAAGGCACTCTCAAGAATCTTCTCCAACACCACAGTTCAAAAGCATCAATTCCTTGGTGCACTGCTTTCTTCACAGTCCAACTCTCATACCCATACATGACCACTGGAAAATCATAGCCTTGACTAGACAGAAGTTTGTTAAATATCAGAGCGCTTCCAACTCTCTACTTCTAAGTGTATCTTAACTGGAATTAATAACAAGACATCAGTTTTCTTAGGATAACATTGGGAGTTCTAATTTCACACAAAGTTTCAACATCACACACTCCATTTTCACTCAGATGCTGATTTATCAAAATATGGTAGAGACACCTGTAGTATTTCCACAAATTTATTTCAGTTGGAACCATGATTATGACATTGTGACAATAAGGAAGGTTACTTGAGATGCCAGAAAACAGGTTTGTTTAAAACAAAAGTTTCTAACTAAAATTCAAATTCACCTTGAAAATAATTATTTTTAATAAGAGTGATAAAGAGAATGGAAGAAAACATTTTGAAGAGATGAACAGATTTATGACATAAGTGCTGCAGTGGTTTCACAAATGCATGCTTATCAAGCAGTTTTGTGTGTCAGACATACCTCAATAAAGTACTTTTTAAAAAGGAAAAGAATTGTTTGCTTTAGGGCATCAACTAGAATCATCAAAGATCTGCTGAAGGTGAGATTAGAAAAATCACTTTTCCAATGATCTTCCTGTACATAAACACCCATAAGCTGATTGGCTGTGGCTGTTAAGGACCTACTGCAGATGTCTTCAGGGCTCCCCTGTCCCACCATCCCATTAGATGGGGTGATACTATCCTAAGACCAGCTTTCTACCTTAGGGAATTCACTGGGATAACTGACAATATTTTCCTCCAGTCCAGTTGTTCTGATGTGATTAATAACCTGGACATCCAATCTGCAATTGTGATAACAACTAGAAGCATCTCTGTCAAATACTGTGAGCACCCACTCACACTCTAGTTTCACTGCTGTCTTTCCTGCATCCACCTTGGCATAGGTCAAACACACTTCGGTAGCACTGAGTACTTCTTAGGAGTCACATCAGGTCCTCTTAGCTTCAATTCAGTTCAGCTCAGTTCCTCAGTCATGTCTGACTCTTTGCAACACCATGGACTGCAGCATGCCAGGCCTCCCTGTCCATCACCAACTCCCGGGGTTTTCTCTAACTCATGTCCATTCAGTCGGTGATGCCATCCAACCACCTCATCCTCTGTCATCACTTTCTCCTCCTACCTTCAATCTTTCCCAGCATCAGGGTCTTTTCCAGTCAGTCGGTTCTTCACATCAGGTGGCCAAAGTACTGGAGTTTCAGCTTCAGCATCAGTCCTTCTAATGAACACTCAGGACTGATTTCCTTTAGGAGGGACTGGTTGGATCTCCTTGCAGTCCAAGGGACTCTCAAGAGTCTTCTCCAACACCACAGTTCAAAAGCATCAATTCTTCAGTGCTCAGCTTTCTTTATAGTCCAACTCTCACATCTATACAGGACTACTGGAAAAACCATAGCTTTGACTAGACCAGCCTTGTTGGCAAAGAAATGTCTCTGCTTTTTAATATGCTATCTAGGTTGGTCATAGCTTTTCTTCCAAGGAGCAAGTGTCTTTTAATTTCATGGCTGTAGTCAGCATTCGCAGTAATTTTGGAGCAAAAAAAAAAAAAAAAGTCTGTTACTATTTCTACTGTTTCCCCATCTATTTGCCAGGAAGCGATCGGACCAAATGCTGTGATCTTAGTTTCTGAATGTTGAGTTTTAAGCCAACTTTTTCACTTTCCTCTTTCACTATCATCAAGAGGCTCTTTAGTTCTTTGCCTTCAGCCATAAGTGTGATGTAATCTGCATCTAAGGTTATTGATATTTCTCCCGACAATCTTGATTTCAACTTGTGATTCATCCAGCCCAACATTTCTCATGATGTACTCTGCATATAAGTTAAATAAGCAGGGAGACAACATACAGCCTTGATGCACTCCACCGAATTAGAACCAGTCTTTTGTTCCATGTCCAGTTCTAACTGTTGCTTCTTGACCTACATACAGATTTCTCAGGATGCAGGTCAGATGGTCTGGTATTCCCATCTCTTGAAGAATTTTCCAGTTTGCTGTGATTCACACAGTTGAAGGCTTTGGCATAGTCAATAAATTAGAAGTAGATGTTTTTCTGGAACTCTCTTGCATTTTCAGTGATCGAACGGATGTTGGTAATTTGACCTCTGGTTCCTCTGTCTTTTCTAAATCCAGGTTGAACACCTGGAAGTTCACAGTTCATGGACCACACCTTGTCTAACTCAATGAAACTATGAGCCATGCCAAGGAGGGCCACTCAAGACAGACAGATCTTAGTGGAGAGTTCTGACAAGACATGGTCCATGGAGAAGGAAAGACAAACCACTTCAGTCCTCTTGCCTTGAGAACCCCAGGAACTCCTAGCTTCACTGCCTCTTATACGTGATGCACTTCAGCTGCTGTGTTGTAAACTTCAAGACTTCATTTTCCTGCTCCCTCAACATCCCTGCAAATGTGGTGTGAGCTTCCCCACTTGATTCATCAGGTGCACCAGTGTGATGAGATTTTCCCTGCCACAAGTCCCGCTTCTGGCCTCCTGTGACTGTGACCTAGGGAAATTTAAATGCACCACTGAATTTCTCTCACACATTTTCCTTGTGTAACTGCACCATGACTTCAGGTATGCTCATTTGTCCATGGGTCTTCACATGCCCTTTTGGGGTCACCATTGCTTGGTTGAGGCTGTTCTATTGGCACATCACCCACATACCAACCTGATGGAGTGTGGTGACTCTGACTTTTAGGACCAATGAAGATAATAAACCTTGTTGCCTACAACTCTCCTATGACACAACCCCCCCCCCCAACAATGTAGCCACACCCTACTGACTATTATGTCAAAGAATACAGAACAATTACCATGCTGAGACTGTGTCACAGAGGTCGAATTTAGAAGCTGAATCTGTATGAAACTTTTGACCTCACCTCTGTCTCCTGGGACACA
This sequence comes from Damaliscus lunatus, assembly GCA_006408505.1. NCBI lineage: Eukaryota > Metazoa > Chordata > Mammalia > Artiodactyla > Bovidae > Damaliscus > Damaliscus lunatus. The sequence continues at coordinate 19,506 of SJXP01002947.1, forward strand.
TCACAAAGACCCTTCACCCAAGCATGTTCTAAAGGCTGTATCCATAATCTCGAGTCATTCTGGTGATAAGACAGAATTTTCCTGCTAGAGATCCCCACACAGACCAGACAGGATTTACCTGAGCAGATTACTCCAGCATCCCAGTCATGGAAATAGCTATTATTACGATAGTCTTCCCATATTAGAATGCCTACAGTCACTGACAGTTGACTCTACCCCTTCACGTGAAGTATACGAAAGCCAAATGGGACCAACTACTGGTCCAAAATAAGCCTGTTTAGGAATACCAATGGCAGCTCCACACCCCAGCTGTCTGCACACTACAGATGCATCCTTCAACCTCCAGTCCAGATCCTCCACTGTGCCCCATTCTCCTTGGTGCTTCACTTCCATTCTCCCCTCACAGTGGTGGGCTCCATCCTTCAGCCTCAGCTCCAATACTGCAAAAGAGACACACGACAGGAAAGATTTTAGGACACTTAGAGTGGTATAATATTTAAAACATTAGCTCTCTGAAGAGCAAAACAGTGCATGGGATACAGTATTTCCTGACCTCTGTAGTATAAGCATTCCCACCATGGTCAACTCTAAGCCCCCAGTGTGCCATCACTGAACACGGAGCAGGAAGGGAGGGAGCAGGTATTTCTCAGGAGCCTGTAGAACCAGCTCCAAGGACACCACCAAGGACAGGCCTTCAGAGACTCTGGATGCTGCCCTCCCTGAAGATGCGCCCAAGGATACTAGGGCCCAGCTTCTCCATCTCAGTTGCAGCTCATGGCCTGGGATCCAGGGAGGAATCATCCCTCTCCTTCCCTGTCCATAGGAAGCATCTCATCCAGCCTAGGAACAGAGGGCTGGGTAACAGGCTCTAAAATGTCCTGGTTATTCCTGCCATCTGGTGTTCATGTCTTTGTGTAATTCCACACTCCAATGTACCTAGTAACATGCATCTGACAAATGGAATTTGACAAAAGTGATCAGATGTCACTTTAGTGATTAAGTCATAAGATGACTCTGGTTTCTGCATAAAAAAGGAGTTCATTAGTAGGAACATCATAGATAGAGACATTACCAGTGTTCAGTTCAGTCACTCAGTCATGTCTGATTCTAGGAGACCCCATGGACTACAGTATTCCAGGCCTCCCTGTCCATCACCAACTCCCAGAGTTTACTCAGACTCATATCCATTCAGTCAGTGATGATATGCAAGCATCTCATCCTCTGTCGTCCCTTTCTTCTCCCACCTTCAATCTTTCCCAGCATCAGAAGACTCTATTGTTTTTTTTTTTTAAAAAAAGAACTAACCAGATATTTTGTGATTCTCTGATAGCTCAGCTGGTAAAGAATCCACCTGCAATGCAGGAGGCCCTGGTTCAATTCCTGGGTCAGGAATATCTGCTGGAGAAGGAATAGGCTACACACTCCAGTATCTTAGTCTTCTCTTGTGGCTCAGCTGGTAAAGAATCAGACTGCAGTGCTGGAAACTTGGGTTTGATCTTTGGGTTGGGAACACCCCCTGGAAAAGGGAAAGACTACCGACTTCAGTAAGGCCTGGAGAAGTCCATGGACTGTGTACAAAGAGTCAAACATGACTGAGTGACTTCCACTTTTTCAATTCTTCAACCGGATATTTTGAAGCTGAATAATAAATGAATGGGCTTCCCAGGTGGCACTAGTGGTAAAGAACCTGTCTGCAAGGGCAGGAAATGTAGAGACTCGGGTTCAATCCCTGGGTCCAGAAGATCCCCTGGAAGAGTACATGGCAACCCACTTCAGTATTCTTGCCTGGAGAATCCTATGGACAGAGGAGCCTGGTGGGCTACAGTACAGGGTCACAAAGAGTCAGACATGACCAAGGCAACTTGACATGCACAATACAATGAGTAAACTGAAGAATTCAACACAGAGACTCAACAACAGACTTGACCAAGGGAAAGAAAAAGAAAAAAGAATCAATGTGTTAGAAGGAAGATCACTTGAAAGCATCCAAATCGAGGAGCCAAAACAGAATGAAAGGAATATAGAAAGCCAGTGGACACCATAAAGAGAAACAAGATATGGACTGGAGTCACAGCAGAAGAAGTGAAGCAGAAAAGAATTAAGGGCTGAGGACTTCCCTGGTGGTGTAGTGGTTAAGAATCCACCTGCCAATGTAGGGGACATGGGTTCAATCCCTGGTCCAGGAAGATGCCACATGCCACAGAGCAACTAAGCCAGCGTGCCACAGCTGCTGAAACGTGTGCACCCAGAGCCTGTGCTCTGCACCAAGAGAAGCCCCTGCAGTGAGAAGCCTGTGCACTGCAGCGAGGAGTAGCCCCTTCTCACCACAGCTAGAGAAACCCCACATGCAGCAAGGAGACCTAGCACAGCCAAAAGTAAAAAATTAAGACAGAAAGACAGGCTGCGAATTTCCAAATCTGGGGAAAGATCTGGACATCTAAGATCAAGAAGCTAATAAGTCACCCCAAAATTTCAATTCAAAACAACCTTCTCCAAGATTCACAGAGTAAACTGTTCAAATGCAAAGAGAAAGAGAGAATTCTAACAGTCTAAAGAGAAGAAAAAAATTCTGTCACCCAAGAGGACTCCCATAAGGAGATCAGTGGATTTATCCAAAGAAACCTTGCAGACCATGAGGAAGGATTGGTGACACACTCCATCCTCACTCAGGGGAAAGCAGCTCCAGGGAGGGACAGGAGAGGGCATGGAGAAAGGGCTCCCTACAGAGTCACAGCAGGTCCTAGGAGGGGAAAGGACTGTCCCAGGACCCCGGTCCATCAGGAAATGAGTCACAGGGACCAGGGCAGGGACTCAGGAACTTATACATGTGGGGCTGCACATCAACTGATCTTTACAAACAGAGGGACAAGTCATTCATTGGAAGGACTGATGTGGAAGCTGAAACTTCAATAGTTTGGCCACCTTATGTGAAGAGCTGACATGTCTGAAAAGACCCTGAAGCTGGGAAAGAGAGAAGGTGGGAGGAGAAGGGGACGACAGAGGATGAGATGGTCGGATGGCATCACCAACTCAATGGACATGAGTTTGGGTAGACTCCGGGAGTTGGTGATGGACAGGGCTGCCTGGGGTGCTGCGGTCCATGGGATCACAGAGTCAGACACCAGTGAGTGACTGAACTGAACTGAACCGAACTGAACAGACAAGAGGCCCCTCTCCTGGATGAGGACTTCTCTGCTCCTTAATAGACACCTGCCGGGAACAGGTGAGACCAGCAGGCAGAGCCTCTCACAGAGCCCAGTGCTGGGCAGACATGGCAACAAGCAGAGGGGAGCCCAAGAGATGGGGGAGAGGAGCCAGAGAGAGGCAGGCAGGTGTACGATTATCTCTGATCTAGTTACATGCAGCAGCCATGACACCCAGCCCTGTGGACACCCTGTGTGCTTCACAGACCAATGGACTCAGTCCCTGATCAGCAGCTCTGTTCCTCTCACACAGACTAGCTCCACCTCCCCTCACACACACACACACACACACACACACACACACACACACACACACACACACACACACACACAGGCTCACACACTCCCACACACACACACAGCCTCACACACTCCTCACACACTCCTCACTCACCCTCACTCACCCACACTCACCCATACATACTTCTCACACACCTTAATACATCACTTGCATACTCCTCACACACTCCACAAACACATACACTCTTCACACCCACATACACCCTCACACATACACACATACACATATACACATACACACTCTTCATACCCTCACACACACACCCTCACACACTCTTCACCTGCACACATACACACACATACACACACACATTCACAGAGCCTACAGGAGCGAAGACACCGGAAACACTGGGACCCAGGGGCAGTGCTCACACACCAGGCACGTGGAGCATGTGGGAACAGCCCAGAGTACCCGCTGGGGTCAGTCATAGAACTTCCACACACTGGGAGCCACTGGGACTCCTAGAAGCTCCCTGAGGACAAGGGAGACGGTGGAGGGAATCAGGATGACTCAGCTCGGTCCAGAAAAAACCTCAGTGCTCTGTAAAATCTGCCGCTACGACCAGTGGACCCCCCCAGGAGAGGGACCAATATTCACATCAGCATGGTTCTTTTTTGGTCAGAAGCACTGAGGCTCAGCTCCAGAACTCCAGACGCCTGCCTGCTGTGGACTCAGGAGAGAGGGGCAGCTCTTACCTTGACCACCCACCACTGTGCCAAGAAGGAGGACACAGAGTCCCTGAAGGGAGAGGTGTCTGCCCAGAGCCACCCTGACCCTATGTCCTCAAGGTCACAGTCCCAGCTGCAGGATCAGCCTCTGAGGAGGCGTCAGGGTGCCGACCGGGGTCTATATAGACCACCCCTTACACCCTCCCTCCTGAGAGCCAATAGCAACACCTTTCACCATTTCAGGCACTATCAGAGGCTGCATCTGCCACTTTCTGAAGCTCAGACACCAATGAGCTTCTGAATCGTCCACATCTCCTTATATGAGTAATACCGTCCTTTGACCTCCTGCTTCTGTAGTCCTAAGAGCTGGGTCCCACCATTGGGACTGGGGTAGAAACGGTTCATCAAAAATCATGAGTGCCTTTCTCTCCCCTGATCACCCTAGTCAATATCTGAAGACTGTGAGATCTCACAGGGTCTGGGTGTGGGATCTGTAGACCCATGAAGAATAACTTTTGTAGAATCAAGTATTTATCTTCCCAGGCACTGAGCTCAGGGTGGAAGCAGAGAACTACAAAAATCTTTTTTTTTTTTTTTAGTTTTTTAGCTTTTTAATTTGATGTATAGCATACATACAAAAAAGTGCCCAAAGCATACATTTTCAGTTCAGTGAATTATTATAAATTGAAAATCAGTATGTGCATAGGTATGTGTGTATATGCATGTATATGTTTTTGAGAAGCACACCTTGAAATACGAGTGTATTTATCAGGTCAGCAGAAAACGAGGACCAGGAGTACAGGAATTCACAGGTGACTGTGGAGGCATGAAGAGAGACCCATCAAATTGGGGGGATAAGATTGCAGGATTTTCCCCCTTCTCAGAATGATCTGGAGACTGGGTCCTGGAGCAAGTGCCTGCATGCTCAGTAGCTGAATCTTTGCAACCCATGGACTGTAGCTCGCCAGCCTCCTCTGTCCAGTGGATTTCCCAGGCAAGAATACTGGAGGGGGTTACCATTTCCTTCTAAATGGATCTTTCTGACTCAAGGATCCAATCTGCTTCTCCTGCATTGGCAGGTGGGTTCCCTATAGGGACATTCAGACATGTTAAATCCCTTTCCCTTTACTGCATTTCATTTTATGTGAAGTACCTCTTTCAGCTAATCACTAAACGATACTGACAGAGAGAAAGAGATTGCTATTAAAGGAAACAAAGAGAAAGTAGGAGTCGTCAATCAACTCTAGCACACCAAAATAAGAGGAGGGATCTCTAGAAGAAAACATGGGGCTTCACTGATGGCTCAGCAGTAAAGAATCCACCCACAAAGCAAGAGATGTGGATTCGATCCCTGGGTAGATCAGGTCGGGAAGATTCCCTGGAGAAGGAAATGGCAACCCACTCCAGTATTCTTGCCTGGAGAATTCTGTGGAGAGAATGGCCTGGCTAGCTACAGTTCACCGTGTCGAAATGAGTTGGCACGACTAAGTGACGAAAGAACAAAAACAAGAAAATTCTACTTTAGAAGACTAAAGTTTTCTAAACTGTACATGTACCCCCTTTATATGCTAAGGGTATGGTTTGATCAGAATCAGGATACATTTGTATTTTAAACCATAACTAAAGAAGACACAAAATATAATTTAAGGGAACAGCTCCAGAGAGATGGGGAAATAGAAAGTCTGCTACATGATAGCTGCAGGCGTGGGGCAAAGAAGGGGTAAGTGAAACAGAGAAGAGAAAGGGGTTCATGCTGCCTGAAACCACCAATGAACCCACCTCCTCTGTTCTGCATTTAAGAGGAAAGGTGGCGGCAAGAATGGAAGCCCAGGTGGGTGGAGGGGACAGATCCAAGCAGAAGGGATGATGTCCAGTGTAGCCATTGCTGCCTTGTTCTGTTTCCACTCATCAGAGAAGCTCCCAGATGCTCCCACAGAAAGTACCCCAGGGATAGAGAGACTGAGAAGGGCCATAAGGGATGCAAGATAGAGCTCCCCCATCGAACTTCAAGGTCACTAATGTGCTGCCCACTTTCCTCATGCCCCCTCTCCTCATGCCCCCTCAGGCTCAAGAGTCCCATGATGCAGCCCTATAGTCCACACAAGCCCACCCTGAGGCCCCCTCACCCTGACTCCTTCTTTTCAGCACAGACGTGGAAGGAAGCATCTGTGACACACACGCCCCAGAATTCCCACCGGAGCTCAGAGATGGCTTCAAGAGCCACACATGGCCCCCCTTAAGGTCTCAGTAGGGCCAACACTGAGGGCAGCTCTAGGTTAGTCCACAGCCCTGCCACATCCCCCACCAGAGGGACCCCTCATCCCAGTCAGCAGACACAACTTCTCTGTCCCGCCAGGCCTATCCTTCCTACTTGAGACGGGAGAAAAGACAGTTGAACACATGCTTTTCTTCCTCTAAATAGGCTAATATTTACCCATTCTTTATGCAAGAATCACTTCCTTGTCATCTGGTCCTCTCACTCTCAAGCCCCATGACTGTACCTGACCCCATCTCCTTCTATATATGGACCTTTAACATATTAATCATAAAAACTGATTATAAATATCAAAATCAAAATTTAAAGTCAGTTGCTAAAGTAAGACCAGGATCTGCTGAGTCACTTGGAATTGATGCTCTACTCCTTCTGGGTCCAGAGTCATCATTCCTTACCTAGTTATGGACTCCACACCATCACCAGAACCACCAGACAGACACCTAGAACATGGGACATGCTTCCTGGGGTCCAGTATCCCTCCCGCAGGATGACACAGGGATGCGTTTAGTGAAGCAGGTACACATGGTCTCAACTTGGGATGGAGATATCACAGGTAAGATGCCGTTAGCAGCTCCAGACACTTTATAGAAAGGGATGGGCTCTAAGGAGTGGCAAACTCAGGGCTGGCAGCCTGTCCCCACAGCACCCTCTACCCCAGAGCTGGGCGTGCAGGGTCAACATGGACCAACTCCCCCTTGGATGAAGCTACATCTTTCTGACACATAAAGAAATCTCCGTATTCAATCTCATCAAAGATTTGAAGGAGGAAAGTGTTAGGGAGGACACTAACCCAGCTGTGTCCACAATGAACATGAGAGAGTGCAGTACAGGGGTCAGGAAAACAGGCTCGGGAGCCAGACTGCCTGGTCTTGACTCACAGTTTAGCCACATGCCAAGTGTGGGCCTTGAACAGGGTTCTTACACTCTCTGATTAGTAAAAGGAGGGTTATGATCCTACCAAGATGAGTGATTTTGGTGAGGATTAAGTGAGTTGGCATTAGTATGTGATCCGAAAACAGTAGTTAACAGTAGTACATGTGCTGATCCTGATGTGCTCAGTCGTGGCCAACACCTTGTGAACCCATGCCAGGTTCCTCTGTCCATGGAACTTTCCAGGCAATAGCAGTAGCACATAGTAGTAGTATTATGTACTACTGTTAACTTGCTTTCCTGATGGCTCAGATGATAAAGAATCTGCCTGCAATGCAGGAGATCTGAGTTTGATCCCTGGGTCAGGAAGATTCTCTGGAGAAGGAAATGACAACCCACCTCGGAATTCTTTCCTGGGAAATCCCATGAACAGAGGAGCCTGGAGGGGCCACAGTCCATGGGGTCGCAAGGAGTTGGTTACAGCTGAGCGACTAACACACACACACACACACACACACACACACACACACACACACACACACACACATAATAGTAGTAGAGAAGCAATGTTAGGGCATCTCCCACCATCTCATCCCAGGAATCACAGGACGTTAGAACAGGAATTCAGTTCTGTTACCTGGAGCCTTGACTGAGGCTGTCAGAACTCTCCCAGGAACCACATGCTGTGATGGTCATTGGTGCCATTCAGAGTTGTGAGTCTTCCACACATCACTCCTTCTCTCTGTGCCCCATGTAACTGCTCAAGAACCTTGACCTTACCATTGGTGAGCTTTTGTGAATTAAGTTGTTTACTTAATCATTTTACTTTATAAACTCGAATGTACTTGGTAAAACATTTTGTGTCTAATTCACCTCATATCCCCAATGCTTGGCTAACTAAAAATCGTAATGATGTCTCCTGTATACCTGAATGAATGAATGTCAGCCTGGTATTTTACACAAATCATTTCAATCAAAAAAGAAATCTTTTGAGAAATAATTTAACTTATTGTGAGCATGTAACAGCACAATGCAAGCTGCATCATTCATTTTAATGATATTTCAATACTGTTAAATGATATGAGCTATATATGGTTCACTTCAACACCTTTATGCAATGAATGCAGTAAATTGCAACAACTAGAAACAGCCAAGCCCCAGTACAAGAGCAGTGCTGAAAGAGCCAGTTCTAAACATGTGTAAATGCTGCAAGTTTCTTTCTATATCTGAAGATAAAGAAGACAAACCACAGAACACTGACAGGTGAAGACCATGAAGCCTCCTGTTCTGGTCTTAATCAGATATGGTAAAGTGGTCAGGATGTTTATGTATTTATCATTTGGCATATTTTCAATTCAAACCACACACAACTGTAACAGGAAGAAATTTTGTTATAAAAAAATTTAAATATCTTCCATGTTGAATTAGAAGTGCAGAAGTAAAGAGCCAAAAGAATCTTGTTCTTTTACTTAGGCTAACTATTTGTCCTTATGGATTCTAAAGCAATACAACATGTAGCATTATTATTCCCAACTCACCATGAGAAAATGGTGGTCAGAGGTTCAGTAATCTCTTTGCTAGTGAAGCTAATAATTAAACCTGCTTGCTTGAGGAAAATTTCCTCAGGACCAATCAGACAGACTAAAATACAAAATATTTTTAAATTAAAAAAGAGGTATACATGTTTCCATGCCATTCTCCCAACTCATTATGGGGAGGGAGGAGGGAGAGGGGTTCAGGATGGGGAACACGTGTATACCTGTGGCGGATTCATGTTGATGTATGACAAAACCAATACAATATTGCAAAGTAATTAACCTCCAATTAAAATAAATAAATTTATATTTTAAAAAGGATGTAAATCCAATACAATATTGTAAAGTAAAAAAAAATAACAATAAAATAAAAACTGAAAAAAAAGGGGTATACAACTCTAAAGGAAAATTATTAACTGAGTTGTTACACCAAAGCATTGGAGACCCCCTTCATCATCTGCGTTCCTTTCATGGATGGGACAAAGGTTAGTAAAGACTACTTTCCAAAGACCACTTCATCACAAGAGCGTGAAGGAAAGAGCAAGGTCATGAGCTGGCTGAAGTCCAGCCCATCACCTCTGTTCAGCCCTTTACAGTCTATAACCAGAAACATCAAACAAAGAGTGTGGCACTGAATTGGCCTCATTCATTCCTCTGTAGTGCAAAATCAGATACCAGAGACAAGAGCAGATCAAAGCTAATAAATCAAAGAGAAGCAGATTCTAAGTGGAGAGCACGCAGACAAAGGGTCCTTCACTGCTGCTGTTGGAAAGGGAGAAGCCCTCCCACCCCAGACACCATCTGTGGGAGGAGAGACAAGAGATGCCTCCTGAAATAGAGGAAAACCAGTCTCAGCAGAGAGCTTGAACTAGAAATTACAAGACAGTTATTGCCATGAACCCGAGCTAAGTTGAGGGATAAATTTTAAATCGGAGTTCAGTTCAGTTCAGTTCAGTTAGTCTGTTCACTTCATGGAACTTTCAATCCACACATACATCCCTTGCTAGTGCACAAGATGAAATCAGTGATAAAAATAGAGAACATTACATTTATGTATATTTCCATTCTAGAGGACACATTTTTAAGCCCATTACAGAAAGAAAATTCATAAATCTTGTCTTGTTTTTAAAAGCACAGAGTTGTCACGTCTGTGAACTCTTTCTAATTCCTCCAGCTCAAGATTACTGCTGTGTTTATTTAATCTGCAAAACTTTGCTCACTGTCTTTCAAGTGGGTGCTTCTTGAGAGGAAGTATTGTGTCTTACTCTTCAATATCTCTTTAAAGTCAAGTAGACACATAGAGAGAGCTTAACAAATAGTGGATAAATAAAGAAATGAATGCATAAACAAATGCTGAAACTCACCCTGCAGTTAGTGATGCTTAGTGGGGAGGGTGGTTGGGGCAAGGGAGACATGAATCTGTGCCAGGGTCCAGCCCCGGTGGATCCAGAGAATTAGAAGGTGGGGACAGCGTAGGCGTCTTTGGAAAAATACATATTAAATTACAGATATAGAGAGAGATTAGAAACGGATAGTGTAGTAGGAGATAGTGTAGTGGAGAAAAGGAGGCTGAATCCAGATGGGAATTCAGCCTGAGAAATGGGAGCAAGAAAGAAGCGACATGGTGGAATCATTCTTTCTGGAAACTGATCCGACTTCTTTATTTTTGGGTTTGCTTATATACCTTTTGTTACACATAGGGATAAATACAGAGTCACACGGGGGTCAGCAGTCCTGACCTTTATCAAAATCAGGTGCTTCACATAAATGTATAACAAAAAAAGGTCTTAGGGATATTACATCATCTTCTGGCCATGAGTGAGACCTGCTGACATTCTATGATCCTTTCTTTCTGATAACCAAAAACCTTATTTCTTCCAAAGGTGTTTTTTCTTAAACCAGGCACCACCCTCCAGATAAAGTTGCATTCCTGTAGGGTGAGGGTGTAGTGAGTTACAATCAAGAAAGGAATTTATTTAACCCAAGGTTAACAGGATTAATCTTAAAGGTTAATACCTATCTCTCCTATACCTTAAAGGTTAGTATTTATTTCTCCTATATGTTAGTTATATTCATTATAAGGGCAGGGAATGTGGAGATTTAGCAGCAAACATCAACCCAACAAATGAAAATCCTTTCACCAATCCTCCCCTTAAGATCTAGTCTTAAGATAGTGATAAAGTTACATTTTTACATAACAAGGACACAGTGATTTATAATAAAGTACAGTGATCTATTACAAAAGAGAAAATCCATTAACTCAAAAAGTCTAGTATTGCTAACCTTAAAACTACTATATTTCCTTTTCTATATTCCACATACATTGATTAATATATTCCCAGGTGCCTAAGGATATGGAGGCCTGGCGTCAATCATTGACTCCATAAGAAGAAAAAGCCCTATGCTAATTAAGACTCTCAAAATACTCCAAAACTCTCTGTGCTGTTTATGGTTGAGAGGTAGTAAACAATCATGTGTGTAGTGGCAGGAGTATGGATAATCCTGTCATACAAGCTAGTCTGTCAGCAGAGAGGTTTGACCTGA
>SJXP01002947.1:34043-78688 GCA_006408505.1 Damaliscus lunatus
AGCTGAAACACTTGTCACACCCAGGAATTTTTATTGCCTTGGAGCTGCACGTTTACTCCTTCTCCGAGAGAAATGGTTATGGGGGAGAGCCCCCTCCCGTAAAGTCAGAGGTGTAGGCGAGAGCATAAAACAGACTCTGGTTTGGGGGTAGATGCTCGGGAACAGGGGGTTTCCTGAGGCTTGATCACGCCTTTGCATATGCCAAGCCTCTTTCCTCATGACCTTTGCCATGGGCAGAGTTCCTCACGCTGGCCCCCAACAAATCTGACTACTCCCACTCAGCACAGACAGAAGTGGAGTAAGGAGTCAGAGACACACCAGACGAAGGAACCAGATACAGAAGGTCTTCTTCAAATCCCATTCTGGAGACGGTCTAATGACATTTAATTTCTGCACGAAATTGTACCTCAGAAACTTCACCAAGGCAAGAGAAAAAAACTGACAGCGTTGCTACCAACGATGTGGCATCAATAGTAATATTCATCAAATAGCTGTTTTTCGATCTCCCAGTGACTCACTCTGGCCAATGAAACGTGGGTGTTGCCACCTCTGTCACTTCTGAGCAGAGGCATGGAAATCCCGTGCGACTCTCTAGTTTCTCTCTTTCCTGCCCCAGAAGCTGTGTGTTCCACGTGGTACACGTGTGAGCCTGTGGAACCTCACTGCCCACAGCACGTTTGCAGGTTGGTCATGAATGTGTGTGTGCATGTGTGTGTTCCTTCTGAGACTTGGGAGTCAGTTGTTCCAGCCTCAAAACCGAGCCTGTTCTGAAGACTTGAAAGGAAGACAGAATCTGTCCCATGAAGCAGGTACTTTCCTGGATCTCCTCTTCCTTCTGTGTCTTCACCCCAAGCTGCTCCCTCAGGTCTCACCTTGACTCCTCTTTGGGGCTTGGTTGATTCCTAGCCACCATGACTGACTGACCAACAACTAGATCTAAACTTCTGTTTAAGAGCGTCCACAGCTGGTGCAGCTCCTCCTCCCTTTACATCAGTCTGTGCTGACAGTTGTGCTTCCATTTCCCCATTTTTGTCTCTGAGCATCTTGACCTTCATCCTTAAACAGCTCTCCTTTGCTCTGAGTTAGCCAGTTCATCATCTTTGATCTTATTTTTACATTCCACCAATCCTGTACTAATGAAAAAAGCAGCATGTACTTTCCAAACCTCTTCTGTTTCTTCTTGATTTATGGAACAAATCTGATTCCTGGATTTAGTTCTCCATGTAGTTAATTAAATTCTTCACCTTTGGGTAAGAATTTTGTTGAATTTTTTTTCCCTCAACTGAAGAAAATGGCACATTCAAAACCTATCTCCTTGTGACCATGTAACCAAAAGGTATATGTGAGGGGTCCAGCTGCTAACTGCTCAAAAGCCAGTATACAGGCCAGGTTGGTGGAAAGGAAAGTTTGTTTTATTTCAGATGCCAGCAACTGGCGGGGAGGCTAGTGGACATCTGTACAAGGGCCGACTCTGCCCACCCCATGACAAGAAGTGGGTGAGAGCTTCTATAGACAGCGCTGGGGTGTGCACAGTCATCTCTAACAGTCATCTTCAAATTGGTCATCAGTGGTCTGATTAGCATCATCTTGATTGTGTTCAGTTCAGTTCAGTTGCTCAGTCGAGTCTGACTCTTTGTGACCCCAGGGGCTGCAGCACACCAGGCTTTCTTGTCCATCACCAACTCCCAGAGCTTGCTCATACTTAGGTCCATCAAGTTGGTGATGCCATCTAAAACATCCATTGGTTGTTTTAGGTATAGTTAATCTTTAGTGCTGGGGTGTACTTGTTCCCATGTCTTTGCGGTCAGTTCTCAGAACTGTGGGTGCTCAAGTCCTGGGTACAGTGCGGTCATCATGTAGTTCACTGCTCCACCTGGTGTTCTGTATCTATAAGAAGCTCCAGGACATGGCTCAGAATATCATCATAACCCCTGAGAAAGAACTAAAGGTCCTTACTATGCTGAATGACTACATTATTATTAGTCTCCTCTGAATGTTTTCCTTTGTTTCCACATTTCTTGCTTCTCCAATTAAACGTATTCTTTGACTAAAGTTTTCCACAGGCAAAAGGCAGGCAGAAGACATGGTGAGGGGCAAGGAGCATAGAGTCCTCTCTGTTTCAACCACAGCCCTAGGGCCCCCCTTGGGACTTGGAAGGGGCTGGAGCAAGGAGAGGCTCTGAAGAACATGCTTCATTAACTTCATGATTAACCCACCTCTGCTCAGAGCTGATGTAATTACCAACTGCAGAGCTATTGAGTTCTTGTGGGTGGTGATTCTTAAACCACTGAGACCTAAGGTTAGTGCCTCTGGGGTGGCACTCAGAGTTCAAAGCCTGAGTGATTGCTCAGACTCAAAGTCTATGAACTGAGGCTCTATCGCATGTGGAGCTTTGGTGCAGCTGAGTCCTGCCCACAGACCAGCCTAAGAACACTGGAAATACAGCAAATGTGTTCCTCCTTTAACATCAAAGACCCTGTGAACAGATCTCTTTTTCTTGTCATCCAATTCTTCCCAATCTGGGCATGCTAACCAAGGTTCCTGCAGTCTGCAGGCATCTTCTGAGGCCTTCCAGGGCCCAGGACTGGAGTGAGGCCTGTGCCTGTGTATAAGCTCTGTATCTCCCCTCTCTATAACTTAATAGATGCTCAGCTAATATTTATTGAATGGCTGAATGGCATTGTATTAAATGTAGAAGACAAATTGTCTTAAATATAAAGAAATGTTTCTGAAAACATCATTTAGCTAATATTTTTGTTTTAAAAGCAAATGTTTTCAGCAATTAGCAAGGCAAAATTTTATTTTCAAAAGCAAGCAGCTTATCACCAACAAATACATCACAACTAACACAACTAACACAAAATCTCTAAAGATACATGAGATAAACCACAACATACTAACATGTGGATTCTTACTAAGTCTTAATCAAACGCGATTGAGCAAACAGGATATTCATTCATATGATTTATCATTGATAGTTTTAAAATTAAAATCACACAGCAATATCACAGAAAGGAAATTGGGGATTAAAAATGTACAGTTACACCATCTATATGATATAAGAAAGGAGATGAGGTGTAGAAAGAGTTCTTTGGCTTAAAATAACAAACAGCTTAATTAGTCTTTCGCTTTGCAAAGGAGAGTCCTCTGGGTCGAATCTCGAAAGATGATGTGGAGACCAGGACAGCTCAACTGTTCTACACAACAGTTAGAATTGTGAACTGATAATTTTGGATAATGTTGTGCTTTGATTCCCTTCTCTTGTCTTTTTGTGAATCTACTGTAGGTTTTTACATTTTTGTTTCCACTTGGCTCACATAAAACATCTTACAGAGATAACAGTATATATATACCACACTGATAACAAATTAATTTCCATGACATACAAAAGCTCTACCTTTTTATCCCCTTCTACACTTTTTGTTTTTGATGTCATAATTTACCTCTTTTTATACTGTATATCCACTAACAAAATATTTTTCTCTATAGCTGTTTTAATACTTCCTTTATACTAGACCTAACTGGTTAGCACACTACCGTACTACAGTGTTAGAGTGTGCTGAATTTGATTCAATATTTACATTTACAAGTCTGTTATATATTTTCACTTCTTTCATGTAAAAATTAGCATCCTACATTTAGTTTGAAGAACTCCCCTCAGCAATCTTGTAAGCCAAGCCTAATGTTGGTGAATTCCTGCAATTGGGAAAGTGTTTATATCATCTTCATTTATGAAAAACAACCTTCCTAAGAAAACGTATTCTTGGTTGGTAGGTTGTTTGTTTGTTTGTTTGTTTGTTTTTGTCATAAAATTGAGTATATTATCCCTTTCTCTCCTGGACTGTTAGGTTTCTACTAAGAAGTCCACTGATATTTTTAAGGGGATTTCTCTTTTGTGAGCATTTACTTTTCTCTTGCTGCTTATAAAATTCTCTCTTTTTCTTGATTACAAGCAGTGTGTCTTGGGGATGATCATTTTGAATGAACTCTGAGTGACCTACTAGCTACATGAACTTGGATGTCTAAATCTCATCAGATTTGGGACTTATCTAGTATTGTTTCTTTAAGTACAATCTCTGTCCCTTTCTCCTTCTTTTCTCCTTCCGGGACTCGAATAATGTGCAGGTTGTTTCTGTGAATGTTACCCCATAGTTCACACGGGTCCTTTCACACCTGCTCAATAATTTTCTTCTTTGTCCCCTGGCTAGATAACCTTGATAGTCCTGCCTTTTAAATTACAAAGTTTTCTGCTGTCGTTGATGCTCTCTGTAGCATTTTTCATTTTGCTGCATTTCAATCATTGTAATCTTAAGCAACTGATGCAACTAGTCAATCCTACAGGAAATCAGTCCTGAATATTCATTGGAAGGAGTGATGCTGAAGCTGAAACTCCAATACTTTAACCACTTAATGCAAAGAACTGACTCATTGGAAAAGACCCTGATGCTGGGAAAGATTGAGGGCAGGAGGAGAAGGAGATGACAGAGGATGAGATGGTTGGATGGCATCACCAACTGAATGAACATGAGTTAGAGTAAACTCTGGGGGTTGTTGAAGGACAGGGAAGCCTGATATGCTTCAGTCCATGGGGTTCCAAAGAGTCGGACATGACTGAGCCACTGGACTGAACTGAACTGAACCTTAAGCAACTGAATTTATGTTTGGTTCGTTTTTCTGTTTGGTTCCTTCTGTTATTCTGTTTGCCTCACTGCAAAGCTTGAAGGATCTCAGTGCCTTACCGGGATTGAATCCAGACCACAGCAGTAAATGCACCGAACCCTAACCACTGAGCCATCAGCAAACTCCTTGTTTACTTCCTTTTTTTTATGATTTCTATCTCTGTTAAAAAAAAAAAAACCTGAATTTATTCTGCAGAGTAACTCATCCTAGCTCAATAATTACTGAGCCCGAGCTCTAGGACCCTCAAACCACAAATAGGAGATGGCCTGCTGCAAGCTCTGAAGCTTGGGTGCCTAGAGCCTGTCCTCCACAGTAAGAGAAGCCCACACATAGAGAAACCTGCTATCCACAAAGAAGAGTAGTGCCTGCCTGCTGAAACTAGAGAAAGCCCATGTGCAGCAACAAAGACCCAGTGTGCAACCAAAAATTAAAAACAGTAATAATGATGATGACAAATATTTTTTAATCTTATTTTGTTCATATGTTTTCCTCCTGAATTTGTTTAATAGTTTATCTGTGTTTTCTTGGAGTTCCCTGAGTTTCTTGGTGTGTATGCTTTATTTCATCATTAGTCATTTATTTCGCTACTTCCCAATGGTGAATAGCCATGTGAGCTGCCCTGGGAGAAGCCCTGGGCATCTTCCCATCCCCAAGCACAGCCTAGAACTATGAACCTGCAAACATGAGTGTAGTTTGGAGCCCTGGAAACCTTCCAGAGTCATCAACCAAGTAATGGGTCCAGCTCACAAACAGCCCAGCACTCTCAGGTTTTATATTAGTTCAGCAGCTTCTCCATGATATCCACAATGGAATTGGTGTTGGTAGGGGTGGGGTGGGAGGGCTGGGGTGTTGTGTAAATGTAATCTTTACTTGGCCACTCCTACATGACAGCTCTCTCTACCCTGAGGAATCATGGCAGGATCACAATTACATTTTCATTAGTAAAGAGATTAAAGCAACCTTGAAACAATCTTGAAACATCTGAAAATAGATGTTTCCAAAGAAGCCCATTGGTCTGAAATTCTTCCTCTAAGAGATCAGTTATATTAGACCCCACTGTCCACGTCTCTGAAACATAAATAGCCAACTGTTCCTGATCTTTCTGTCTACATCCATTCTTCTGGATCCCTTCTGCCTAGGTCTCCACTTTTGTCCTCTTGTCCCACCTGAATACAGGGTGTGGATGAGCACCAATTTGCCCTCCATCAACTTGAAGATACATATGAGCTGATATAATTCACTTAGAAGGAGAGATATTGGAGAGACAAGAAATAGCAGCATCCTGAAGAAATAGTAGGAAGGGATGGAGAGGAAAGGAAGGATTTATAAAGATTGGATAATCAACTAGATGAGGGAGAAGAGCAAAGAGGTGTCTGTATCCACTTAAGGAATAAATGAGAGAAGAAAAAGGAAGATGTAGCTGTGTACAGTTAGATTTTGAACTGGCCTGTGAACATTTAGGCAGGATAAGGATAGTTGTATCCATTCTCTCCTACCAGCCAACCTTCCACTTTGAAACTCACACCTAGTCTGGTGCCCAAGAATAGGTTACAAACAGGTGATGTGCCCTCTGAAGGAGAGCATCCAGGAAAGTTCAGGATTGGGTTTTTTTCCATGAGTTCACCTTGTTAGGAAGGAGTGTGTGAATGTGGACAAAGTTTACATCCTTTTCTAAATAAGAGTGACCTGGAGCATTTGTGATCCAGGGTAAAATCCTGTTCTCGTTAGCCTCTAAGACAGGTGAGAGAGCAGGTCAGCTCACTCATCTTGCATTTCCTGTAAGTAAAATGATGTTTGAGGACTAATGCTCTAAAAGCATTTGATGTGGAACTTGCTAAATTACCAACACAGCAAAAAGTTACTTTATTCAGAATATTTCATTTTGAGCAATTTCTATATAAAATAGTTACAGGTCAGCACTACTCTACTGAAATACAAGCAATTAGAATATCTGAGGCTTCATCTCATATTTAATACAAGATCATGGGAAAGTTACTGGGGGTGTTCCCAGGGCACTTAGTTCAACATCATCATACCCAGGGTCTCCTTTCTTCCCCTGGAGCAGCCAGGGGCTCTCTTCTCCTTCCCCAGGATCAGCCACCTCTCTGGAGAAGTTCAGAGAAGAGCCTGAAATAGTACAGAGAAATTTGATTAGAACTGAGACATGGGGACAGGACAGAGCCCTACGGTGGAAGGGAGTCAAGCAAGTGGTGATGACAAAGCCTCCCTGGGACTCAGGTGTGGGCAGGAGGCTCAGGCTATTTCACATCAGTTACAGTGAGGATGGATCCCGGCTGTACTCTCAGATCCAGTTCATGTGGTTTCTGGGGCCTCAGCTCATGTGGAAATCCTGCATCACAGGAGATCTGTGCTCACACAGGAGCTTTGGGAAGACCTGCTTCCAGGCTACACAGTACCAAGGAGATGCCCAACAACAGTAAGAATCGTAAAAAGGAATTTAAATGTTCTCCTTTCACAGGTGATAGATGCAAATTCACAATAAGAGGGAGACTGGAGACAGGAAAAATCTGAATTCCTCACTCACAACCCAAGTCTGCTCTTAGTTGACTGGACCTCTGATCCCAAATGTTCACAAATAGTATGACAGGTACAGCCACAGATGGCCCCTCCCCAGAAACTACACAGGCCCTCAAATGGAGAAATATTCTTTTCTAGTGAAGGAGTGTTTTCTCCTGGCTACTGAAATAACTGGGGCAAATTAGACCTTCAGTTCAGTTCAGTCGCTCAGTCGTGTCCAACTCTTTGCGACCCCATGAATCATAGCAGGCCTCCCTGTCCATCACCAACTCCTGGAGTTCACTCAAACTCATGTGCATCAAGTCGGTGATGCCATCCAGCCATCTCATCCTCTGTCATCCCCTTCTTCTCCTGCCCCGAGTCCCTCCCAGCATCAGAGTCTTTTCCAATGAGTCAACTCTTCGCATGAGATGGCCAAAGTATTGGAATTTCAGCCTCAGCATCAGTCCTTCCAATGAACACCCAGGACTGGTCTCCTTTAGGATGAGATCTCCTTGCAGTCCAAGGACTCTCAAGAGTCTTCCCCAACACCATAGTTCAAAAGCATCAATTCTTCGGCTCTCAGCTTTCTTCACAGTCCAACTCTCACATCCATACATGACTACTGGAAAAACCATAGGTTTGACTAGACGGACAAAGTAATGTCTTTGCTTTTTAATGTGCTATCTAGGTCGATCATAACTTTCCTTCCAAGGAGTAAGGGTCTTTTAATATCATGGCTGCAATCACCATCTGCGGTGATTTTTGGAGCCCCCCAAAATAAAGTCTGATACTGTTGCCACTGTTTCCCCATCTATTTCCCATGAAGTGATGGGACTGGATGCCATGATCTTAGTTTTCCGAATGTTAAGCTTTAAGCTAACTTTTTCACTCTCCTGTTTCACTTTCATCAAGAGGCTCTTTAGTTCTTCTTCACTTTCTGCCATAAGGGTGGTGTCATCTGCGTATCTGAGGTTATCAATATTTCCCCCAGCAATCTTGATTTCAGCTTGTGCTTCTTCCAGCCCAGCAAACTGATCACAAATGCTGAGTTTATGATCCACCATCATGGCTTAATGTTAAGGTTGCCATGTATCATAGACTTTGTACTTGTTAATGTTAACATATAAACAGAGCTCATCTTAGATTATAAAAATGTTTCATGCAATTCAGTACTGCAATATATATATTTTAAATCTCTACCTTTCATGTATCAGTTCAGTTCAGCCACTCACTTGTGGCTGACTTTTTACCACTGAATGGACTGCAGCACTTCAGGCTTTCCTGTCCATCACCAACTCCCGGAGCTTACTCAAACTCAGCTCCATTGAGTCGGTGATGTCATCCAACCATCTCATCCTCTGTTGTCCCCTTCTCCTCCTGCCTTCAGTCTTTTCCAGCATCAGGTTCTTTTCCAATGAGTCAGTTCTTCACATCAGATGGCCAAAGTATTGAGGCTTCAGCTTCAACATCAGTCATTCCAATGAATATTCAGAACTGATTTCCATTAGGATTGACTGGTTTGATATCCTTGCAGTCCACACCACAGTTCCAAAGCATCAATTCTTTGGCACTTCGTTTTCTTTATAAATATGCTCAATTAATCAATAAATTTCTCTTTTGGCCATGACACAATGCTTGTGGGATCTTAGTTCCTTGACCAGGATTGGACCTGGGCCCTAGCAGTAAAAGCAGAGAGTCCTAACCACTGGACTATCAGGAAATTCCGTAACCTATAAATCTTAATGCAAGTATATCACATATGAAATGATAAGTTTATGTCATGTTAGGGAGACATAAATGCCAAAAGTAATGTGATTCCTCACTCCTTGCAAGGAATCTAACAGCATTAAAGATGGCATATGATCAAGATAATGCTATCAAATGTATGAGATTACCTATATTTTGAATCTCTAGGGAGGCCGGCCATTGAGGAGCACAAATTCACCCTTTCCAGATCGAAAAATAGTAGATCAGCTGACCCCACTCACCTTTCTGGGGGGACCTCACCCCATCCTCCTCTGGGGGCACTTTTTCCTCACTCCCCTGAGAGGCAGGAGGAGACCCAGGCACTGATACCTCTTCAGCATCATCGTAATTTTCAGCAGGGACATCAGTTCTCTCACCTGGGGGTTCCAAGAGAGACAAAGGGATCTGATGAAACCACAGTAAGTGGATTGGTCTGGGAAATATCTAAGATCCCTTATGATCAAGAGTTTCTGAATTGCTAAATAGAGGCACCAGTCACTTCTTGATTTAAAAGACTTTTTCTCTAAGACTATGTTTCATTTTGATGTACCCATAAACCAAAACATGATTTTATCTATCTTAACATTTCCTGAAGGAAACTACATATCTCAAAGCTACTCTTATGCCACTGAACATTACTAAAGTACTTCAACAAATTGTGCTTTACAGATGTTATTTTTTAAAACATTGTGTGCCTGTTGTGATTCTGGACACAGAGAGACCAGCCCCAATGTGAGACACCACAGAACAGCCAGAGAAGGAGAAGGACGAATCCCATCTGGACACAAGGGATGACTCTGGTCCATCAAAGGAAGATTGTTCCCCTTGCATCTCATCACTATGAGGAGGGAAACTCTCCTCCCCAAAGCCCAGCCGAGGTGGGTTCACCTCCTTTACCTGTTGCAGATCTGTAGTCACTGTACTCCTCACCATCTCTGGTGTAATATGGCAGTTTAATCACTGAGTCATCTGACAGGAAGCCTAATGTGGAGACAAACATCACACAACACACAGAACGACCCTCCCCACACCCACGGGACCTGTGTTAAGGTTGGGAAGGGACAGGCCTGGCTCCTGCCTTGTAAATGGAGGCTGGGGGCTCACAGAGCTTGAGGCCATCCTGCCACTTTGGAGAGCCGCCTCTGTGAGCCTGGGGCACATGTGGGGTCTGTGGATGCTGAGAAGACCCGCACACCCAGTAAGTGGTGACAACCAGAGGTCCCAGGAAGGCAGACAGAGACACCCACCTGGGCTACCAAGAAGACCCTTCTTCCGAGTCACAAACTCATCGAGTTCCTCATACACGGCTTCAGCAAGAGCATCTTCATTGCTGGATAAGGCTGAGAGATCCCCCAGCAGGTCAGAGAAGCCGCCTCAGACACCCGATCCAGCCAGCCCACCTTCATCTCCCCAGTGCTCACACGGGGGCTGCCAGGGCCTCGGCTTAACCTCCCACCCCGTGCACCATGTTGGCACCATCTCCCCTCATCTGACCTGAATCCACAGCTCAGCCCCAACTTGGCTGGTCTCAAAGGAGAGTACATGACTTATGAGAGTTCACACCCCAGTCCTAAGAACCTCTGTCTACTCAGCCCTTAGAGCTCAGCATGGAGCACATGGAGTCTTCAGACTAAGAACAGAGACCTGGCCCAGGTTCCCCTCCTCACACCTGCACCATCTCCTGCCTCCACACACTCTCCCTGGTCCCCAGTTCCCCCTGCAGCCCACCTCTGTGCTCTGCTCTCCATCTGAGAAGCTGAGTCACCAGGATGACGAGGACCAGTAAGAGAAGGGCCCCCAGGATGAGGCAGAGGACCCCAGGCAGGGAGAAGATGCCAGGGAGAGGATTTGAGGTTGTTCTTGTCCCTAAGGAGAACAAAGGAAGAAGGTTGGAGAAGGTCACACAGAGGCACAGAGAAACTGCTGCCAGCATTTCCAGGGAGCTCCAGATGATGGCGTCCCAGCCTCAGACACAAGTACAGTAACAGCCTTTGCTCCTCTGGGTCTCATCCTGAGACAAGTCAACTCCACTCTGGCCATTGTGGCCCTGAGGCAGAGATGGGGATTGTCAGGGAGCTGCCCTGCAGAGACAGCCTCTCAGGACCCAGCTCATCGCCTCTCCTTGGGCTTCAGGAGACAGAGCATCAAACATCCAGGGACCTGCACCTACTGATGAGGAGCAACACACAGGGGCAGGTGGGAGTTCCTTAGATTCTACAACAGGGAACCAGACTTCCTTGGCCCCGGGCAGAACATTTGACCCTGGACATCAAGGCAGGGGATTGCCCCAGTGTAATGCCCTGGCTGCTCCCCAACAGCCATGGCTCCTCAGACTCTTTCTTCTCCTGAGTTGTCAAAGAGCCCACAGAACAGGTCCTCAGAATCTGAGTATTCTCCGCTGCCTGTGGATGGATCACAGTACCTGCTGTAGTCACAGGCAAAGTTTTCCTTGCACCTAAAGGGAAAAGCAGCAGATTGGAGCAGGGTGATTGGCCAGAATGCAGGGCAGCCCATTTTCCCCTCCTGAGCCTGAAATCACCCCTCAGTCTCCACAACATCATTGTCCAGTCCTCCCAGCTCTGCCATCCTAGATCAGAGCCCCAGCTGATGCTGGGGATACAAGATACCAAGATGCTGTCTGGATACAAACTCCCAACAACACCCAGCTCAGCCTGCTACCCCGTGCTGCCCCAGCTCACCCAGGGTGGACCCTGAGCCCCTCACTCACCAGAGCACCTCACGCCAGCATCCTCCTCATGCTTGCAGTCACTCTGCCCCCAGGGCTCTGAAGCACAGTCCCAAAGGGAGGACTCCCGGCCCCTGCACCGCACCTCGTCCAGCCAGATGCTCCCATTTCCAGGGCCGAATGTTGCGGCCCGCAGGGCTTCCAGGGCCTGGCCACAGCCCAGCTGCTGACACACCACCTCGGCCTCTGCCAGGCTCCAGGAGTCATCGCACACGGTGCCCCAGGAGCCGCTGTGCCAGACCTCCACCCGCCCTGAGCACTCGCTGTCTCCTCCCCTGAGCCGGAGGGTCTCTCTGTCTGAAAAGGCAGCCCCTCCTGTGACTCCCCTGGTGGGAGGAAGGAGGCCCTGTGAGCCACAGGGGAGGGGGCGGGGCTGACGTACCTGTGCAGGGGGCAGCAGTTGGACAGCTCTTGGGTCTTCTTCCTGTAAACAACGAACAAAAGACTGAAAATATATATATATGAGAATTGAAGCTGATAGAAATAAATACAAGTTCAAAACAACACACACACACACACACTAAATAAGGGTAAATAGTACCTGTCATGAAGTAGCAAAAGTCGAATATTCTTTCCAGATCATCCTATCAAACCTCCTACCCACTCTATGCAGAGAACCTCTGAGAAAATGATGGCAGGACCTCTGTGAGGGGTTGCTCATTTTCATGGTCAAAGACTTTACCACTTCTCAGTTCACAGGGTTTAATTGTAGGGAAAATATCATCAATAAAAGGTCTAACAGTTTAATACCTCTTTGGCTTTCAAATGGAAAAGATAGATGAAAAAAGGGAGTCAAGGAAGGGAGTGAGCCTCTGCTTTTGAAATACCTCTCGCCACATTCTTAGCTGTGAGTTTGTGTATGTGGAGGAGGAGGGAAGGAGAGAAACAGAGAGAGAAATGTAGAAGGAATAAGGTGCTATGGTTTGACTATTTGTCACCCTCCCCAACATTTATTTATTTCATTCAACATTTACTGTCAAAATCTCAGTTCCCAATGTAACAGTATTTAGTGGTAGAGCCTTCTCAAACTCTTCCAAAAACAGAAGAAAGGAACACTTCCAAATTCACTTTATGAGGCCAACATTATTCTGATACCAAAGCCAGATAAGGACACCATGAGAAAAGAAAATTATGGGCTAATAATCTGATAAATACAAGTGCAAAAATCCTCAACAAAATATTAGAAAACTGAATTAATTTGACAATAGCATTAGAAGAATCATACATCATGATCTAGTGATATTTGTTCCATGGATGCAAGGATAGTTCAACATTCACAAATTAAACAATCTGATACATCAAATAAACAAAATGAAGACAAAAATTGTATCCTCAAAGGATGCAGAAAAAGTGACAAATTCAACATCCATTTATCATAAAAATTCTTTTACAAAGTAGGTACAGAAGGATTACATCTCAGCATAATTAAGGCCATGTGAGAAATTCACAGCTAACATCATACTTGACTGTAAGAAAACAAAAGCTTTTCCTCTGAAATCAGACACAAGACAAAAATGTCTATTCTCACCACTTTTATTCAACTTAGTTTTGGTAGTCCTGTCCAGATCCCTCAGGCAATAAAAAGAAAATCAAGATATCCAAATCTGAAAGGAAGAGGCAAAACTGACACTATTTCCAGATTGAAAAATGAAAAGTGTTAGTCGCTCACTTGTGCCTTGTCTCTTTGTGACCCCAAGGACTATAGCCCACCAGGCTCCTTTGTCCATGGGTTTCTCCAGACAAGAATACTGGAGTGGGTTGCCATTTCCTCTTCCAGGGGATATTCCCAACCCAGGAATCAAACCCAGGTCTCTTGAATTGCAGACAGATTCTTTACCATCCAAGTCAGGAGGAAAGAAACTCCCTTACTTGATATTATATGTAGAAAACACCAAAGACTTCACCAAAAATATGAGAACTAATACAATCAGTAAAGTCATAGAATGAAAAATCTATATACAAAAATCAGTTGCATTTCTATACACTAACAATAAACTGCCATGAGGAGAAAACAATTTTATTTACATTTGCATGAGAAATGAATAAAAAAAACCAGGAATAAATTTAACCAAGGAGGTGAAAGACCTGTACACTGAAAACTATAAATGCATTGATGAAAGATACTGAAGATGACTCAAATAAATGGAAAAATATTCTGTGCTCGTGGAGTGGAAGATCTAATATTATTAACATGCCCATACTACCCAAAGCAATCTACAGATTCACTGCAATTAATATCAAAATTCCAATGGAAATTTTCACAGATACAGAACAAACAATCCTAAAATTTGCATGGAATCACAAAAGATGCTGAACACTAAAGCAATCTTGAGAACAAATAACAAAGCTAGAGGTGTCATGCTTCTTGATTTCACACTATATTACAAAGCTATATTAATCAAAACAGTATGTTGTTGGTATAAAGAGGAACACAGAGATCAATGGAACAGAATAGAGAGCTCATAAGTAAACCCACATTTCTATGGTCAATTAACTTTTGACAAGGAAGCCAAGAATATACAGTGGGGAAAAGACAGCGTTTTCAGTAAATGGCATTGGGAATACTGGACAGTCACATGCAAAAGAATGAAACTGGACCATTATCTTATGCCATTTACAAAAATTAACTCAAAATAGATTAAAGACTTGATCACAAGTCCTGAAGCCATAAAATTTCTACAGGAAAAAAAAAAAAGAACAGAAAATAAAATCCTTGATGTCATTCTTTGTGATGATTTTTTGGATTTGACACCAAAAGCAAAGGGAACAAGAGTAAAAACAAGCAGTTGTGATGACATAAGGCTAAAAAGCTTCTGCTCAATTAAGGAAACCATCAACAAAATGAAAAAGCAACCTGTGGAACTGGAGAAAATGTTTGCACATTATATTTCTGATAAGGATTATTATGCAAAGTACACAAGGAACTCAAACAACTCAGTAGCAAAAAAAAATCTGATTTTTTAGAAAATGGGCAGAGAACCTGAATAGACATTTTTTTAAAGAATACATACAACTTGCCAGTAGGTACATGAAAGCATGCTTAACACTACTAATCATCAGAAGATACAAATCAAAGCCACAATGAGATATCACCTCATATCCTCTAGAAAGGCTTTTATCAGAAAGAAGAAATAACAGGAGTTGAGAGAGTGTGAAGAGACAGGAAAGCTTTTTCACAGTTAGAGGGAATGTAAATTGATGCAGCCCCTATGGAAACAGTATTGAGGTACATCAAAAATTAAAAATAGAACTTCCATCCGATTTAGTAATTTCAGTTTGGGGTATTTATCTGAAGGAAACAAAAACACTAACTTGAAAACCCAGTGTTCACTGCAGCAACATGTGTTCAGTTGCTAGGTTGTGTCTGACTCTTTGCAACCCCATGGACTGCAGCATGCCAGGCTCCTCTGTCCTTCACTATCTCCCAAAGTTTGCTCAAATTCATATCCACTGAACTGGTGATGCTATCTAACTATCCCATCCCCTGTGGCCCCCTTCTCCTTTTGCCTTCAGTCTTTCCCAATGAGTCTTTGGGAAAGGTCTTTTCCTTTCCCAAAGGGTCTTTTCCAATGAGTCAGCTCTTCTCATCAAGTGGCGAAAGTACTGGAGCTTCAGCATCAGCATCAGTCCTTCCAAAGAATATTCAGGGTTGATTTCCTTTAGGGTTGATTGGTTTGATCTCCTTGCTGCCCAAAGGACTCTCAATTCAATTGTGGTGTCCAAGCATCACAATTCAAAATCATCAACTCTTTAGCATTCAGCTTCTTTATAATCCAACTCTCACATCCATATATGACTAATGGAAAAACCATAGCTTTGACTATATGGACCTTTGTCAGCGAAGTGATGTCTCTGCTTTTTAATACTCTCTCTAGGTTTGTCATAGCTTTCCTTCCAAGGAGCAAGCCTCTTTTAATCTCACGGCTGAAAATAGCATTGGCAGTGATTTTGGAGCCCAAGGAAAGAAAATCAGTCACTGTTTCCACTTTTCCTCCTTTTATTTGCCATAAAGTGATGGGGCCAAATGCCATGATCTTAGTTTTTAGAATGTTGAGCTTTAAGCCAGCTATTTCACACTCCTCTTTCATCCTCAACAAGAGGCTCTTCAATTCCTCTTCACTTTCTGCCATTAGAGTGGTATCATAGGCGTATCTGAGGTTGTTGATATTTCTCATAGCAATCTTGATTTCAGCTTGTGATTCTTCCAGCCAGGCATTTCCCATGATGTACTCTGCATGTAAGTTAAATAAACAAGGTGACAATATACAGCCTTGACGTACTCCTTTCCCAATTTGGAACCAGTCGGTTGTTTCATGTCCAGTTCTAACTGTTGCTTCTTGACCTGCATACAGGTTTCTCAGGAGGCAGGTAAGGTGCTCTGATATTCTCTTCTCTTTAAGAATTTTCCACAGTTCGTTGAGATCCACATGGTCAAAGACTTTAGTGTAGTCAGTGAAGCAGATGTTATTCTGGAATTCTCTTGCTTACTCTATGATCCAGCAAATGTTGGCAATTTGATCTCTGGTTCCTCTGCCTTTTCAAAACCCAGCTTGTACATCTTGGAAGTTCCCAGTTCACTTACTGCTGAAGCCTAGCTTGAAAGACTGAGCATAACTTTGCTAGCATGTGAAATGAGCACAATTGTGGGGTAGTTTTAACATGCTTTGACATTTCCCTTCTTTGAGATTGGGATGAAAACTGACCTTCTCTCATCCTGTGGCCACTGCTGAATTTTCCAAATTTGCTGACATATTGGTCGTAGCACTTTAACAACATCATCTTTTAGTATTTTATAGCAATATTTACAAGAGCCAAACAATGTAAGTCTTCACTGATGGATGAATGAATAAAGAAAATGTAATGCAGATATATATCCACCCATAAAAAAGAAAATCTTGCCAGTTTCAACAACATGGATGGACCTTGAGGGCATTATGCTAAGTGAAACAAATCAGAGAAAGAAAACAACATAACAACATATGATCTCATTTATATATGTAATCTTAAAGCAAAAAGCAAATTCAGAGATTCTGAGTAGTTCGTGGCTATGAGAGGTGGTGGATTTGGTGTGGGCAAAGGTAGTCAAAAGGTGTAACCGTGAGTTATAAAATTAATCAGTGAAGAGAGCATGGTGACCATAATGATTACCATATTGTCTATTTGAAAGATGGTGAGAAAATACATCTTAAACATTCTTATCATATAGGAAAAATATTTAGCTACATATATGGTGATGGATATAGCTAGACTTACTGCAGTGATCATTTATCAATATACAAACATTCATAACCATTATGTTGCAATGGCAAACAATATAGAGTTATGTCAATTATATCAAAAATTTTTAATAAAGCAAGTTTGAAACGTGGATCAAATTAGCTCCATCCAAAATTCATTTTATAAACTCAACTTAAACCCATCACTTAGATTTTAAAATATGAAATCTCACTAATAACTTCCTACAGGGTTGGGACAGACACAGAAACAGACATAAGTCACCTGCACATGAGATGTAGGCTTCCTCCTTTGGAGAGCATGAACTGTATTTCCAAGGGTCAGAAGGACACTGCCAGAGAGAGGTATCTGTTTTCCAACATTGGATTAAATCTACCCACCGGGGTCTAGAACCTTCCCTAAGAGCAACAGAAGAGTTGAGGATTCCACTGTCCCCACAGCCAAGCTGACTGCAGATGATAGACACGGTGACATCATCCATGGGGCTGCGGCAGACACTGCTCCAGGTCCCGTTGTAGAAAACTTCCAGCCACCCAGCACACTGCCGGTCCTCGCTCACCATCCTGAGGGCCAGGAACTCTAAGATTAAAAGGGGAGATAGGATACAGTGAGCACCCACTCAGTGCTCTGGGTTTTCCTCTCTCCCCAAAATTGTGAGCACTCATCTCTGACCCAGCTAAGGAAGCAAATCCTTTAGATGACCAGAGTGAAACCTGTCTCCTTTTCACCTGACTGTGTCCATTTGTGTCTTTCTAAATATTTCTGCCACCGTGATGTGGTGGATATGAACTGAGAGGAAGACCAATCTGGACACCTGCAGGGAGAGGGAGCTGACTCCTGCTTCCTGACAAAACATCTAAGAGAGTGTATGAAAGGGATGTGATGTGGACAGTGTGGAGGCAGATAGAGTAATGGACCTGTCACTGTTTCCTTATCTGGCAAAGGGACTTTTGATTAAGGTATGGACCTTGGGATGGTGAGATTAACCTGAAATATGGTGGATTAACCACCTGAGCACAGTCTAATCACATTCTTAGACTCATTATCCTTTAAAGGGGAATACTTTTCCTCATTCTGGCTAGAGGGAGATGTGAATATGTATAACAGTTAGAGAGGTGGAGCGTTGCTGGTCTGATGATGAACAGAAGGGGGTTATGAGTGAAGGAAGGAGGCAGTTTCTAAAAGCTTGAAAAAACAGGAAACATTCTTTCCCAGAGGCTCAGAAGTGTTGTGGCCCTGCTGATACCTTGATCCCAGTCCAGTGAGATCCCTGCTGGACATCTAAGCTACAGAAGTGTAAGGAAATAAATATGTTGTTTTAAACCATTAACTATGTGGCAATTTGTTATAGAACAAACAAAAACTAACACAGTGGCTTTAAGACTTCTCTACCATATGTACCAGAAGGGTGAGCCCTGATTTCAAGAAAAGCTGTGAGAAAAGTCTCTGCCAGGCAACACTATTGAGAAGAAAGGACAATTGCCAGGTGCTGCAGGAGGAAATGAAAGAAACTCATCTTCTTGTCTGCTGGAAAAACAGGCTCCATGGGAGGAAGCCTCCTTCTCTGCTCCTTTTAGCATCTCTCCCTTGGGGCTCAGATCCCCGTTCTCCAGAGCCCCACCCCTCCTTCAGCCTGTGGACAGTGTGGAGTGCTGACCTGAGCAGATGACCCCCGCGTCCTCCTTGTGTCTGCAGTCGTGCTGCCCCCAGCCCTGGGAAGGGCACGTCCACACATGGGACTCATTTCCAGCACAGTTCAGGTTGTCCAGCCAGATGGGCCCTGATCCTGCCCCGAAGTGAGCAGACCTTGTGGCACTGAGGGCTTGTCCACAGCCCAGCTGCCTGCACACCACGCGGGCATCCTCCAGGTCCCAGCCGTCATCACAGATGGTGCCCCAGGAGCCCTGGTCAAGGATCTCCACTCTCCCGGCGCAGGGACCGCCTCCGTCCACCAGGCGGAGCTGCCTGCTGTCTGAGGAGAGAGAAATGGGACAATGGGGCATTGACCGGGGGAATGAGAAGGGTCTTCTGTCCTGTGGGACCCTCAACTGAGCAGTAGGGGGCGCTCTCCTCTGAGGCTGCAGACCCTGTTGTTTCAGACACGGAGTCGTTGCACTGGGGCAGCACCTGGGTCTGATTTCCTGAGGAAACTGCAATGATAAGAGGGTTGGAAGGGTTGAACAACAGGAGACTCAGTTAAACTAAATAATTTTTAGGAGGCGAGGAGAATCTGGGGGGAAATGGATACATGTATACGTATGGTCGAGTCCCTGGCTGTTCACCTGAAACTATAGTAACACTGTTAATCGGCTATACCCCAATATAAAGTAAAAATTTCAAAAGAAAAAAAAAAATGACCCAGTGATGGAGCTGAGATGAAAGCTGCAACATACCAGTAAAGTTATCATAATTTTAGTGCTTCCTTTCTCTATGAAGAGCCCTGGTACTGACAAGGCCACAATTCCTGTTTTAAGCCAAGCTTTGCCTTAAGAATGGGTTTAAATAAGTTGGTCTGTCCTTAAATCTATCCCTTAAATAGAAGAAGCAAAACAAGATCCTTTCTGAAGGATTTGCACAATTTTTTTTATCTACAGTGTTTGTATTTAAAAAAGATGTATATAAAAGAGATCTCATGGAAAACCAAGAGGAAAAAGAAACGTTAAAAAATTTCCCAGGGTATTTGGCTCTTAGAGTTCCCTAACAGAGAATTTATTTATTTTTATTATTTTTTTTATTTTTTTTCAATTGCTGCATTTTATTTTTTTTTATTTTATTTTTACTTTATTTTACTTTACAGTACTGTATTGGTTTTGCCATACATTGACATGAATCTGCCACGGGTGTATACGAGCTCCCAATCCTTGAGTATAATTGCTTTACAATATTGTGGTAGCTTCTTCTGTACAGCAATTTTAGTAAGTTATACATATGGGCTTCCTAGGTGACTCAGTGGTAAAGAATCTGCTTGCCAAACAGGAAACTGGGGTTCCATCCCTGGGTTGGGAAGATCCCCTGGAGAAAGAAATGGCAAGCCACTCCAGTATTCTTGCCTGGGAAATACTATGGACAAAGGAGCAAGGCAGGCTGCAGTCTAAGAGGTCACAAAAGAGTTGGACACAACTCAGCAACTAAACAATAACAACAACATATACGCATACACACACATATATATGTATGTATATGTATATCCCCTCTTTCTTGGATTTATTTCCTGTTTAGGTCACCACAGAACACAGTAGCGTTCCTTGTGCTATACAATAGGTTATTGTGTGTGAGTGCATGCTAAGCCACTTCAATCATGTCTGACTCTGTGACACTATGGATTGTAGCCTGTCAAGCTCCATGTCTACAAGATTCTCCAGGAGATATCTATTTTATACTTAGTATCAACAGTGTAAAGCTTTTGAGTCTGGTGGCTCATACAGTAAAGAATCTGCCTGCAATGTTGGAGACCTGGGTTTGATCCTTGGGTTGGGAAGATCCCCTGGAGAAGGGCATGGCAACCCACCCCACTATTCTATCCTGGAGAATCCCCATGGACAGAGGAGCCTGGAGGGCTACAGTCCACAGGGTCACAAAGAGTTGGACACGATTGAGGGACTAAGGACAAAGCACAGCACATCAATAGCATGTAAATGCCAATCTCAGTGTCCCAATTCATCCCACTCTTCATTTTCCCTCTTAGTATCCATATATTTGTTATCTATGTGGTGTTTCTATTTCTGCTTTGCATCAACTTCATCTCTACCATTTTTCTAGATTCCACATATAAGTGATGTTATACAATACTTGTTTTTCTCTTTCTGATTTACTTTACTCTACATGACAATCTCCAAGTCTATCCATGTCTCTGCAAATGACACAACTTTTTTTTCCTTTTTATGGCTGAGTAATATTTCATTTTATATATGTATCACATACATATATATGGATATTCTCTCTCCATTCCTCCTGTGAGGGACATTTAGGTTGCTTCTGTGTCCTGACTGTTGTAAATAGTGCTTCAGTGAACATCAAGATGAATGCGTCTCTTTTTTAAAAATAAATTTATTTATTTTAATTGGAGGTTAATTACTTTACAATATTGTATTAGTTTTCCCATACATCACCATGTATCCGCCACAGGTATACATGTGTTCCCCATCCTGAACCCCACTCCCTCCTCCCTCCCTGTACCATCCCTCTAGGTCGTCCCAGTGCACCAGTCCCAAGCATCCAGTATCATGCATTGAACCTGGGCTGGTGACTCGTTTCATATATGATATTATACATGTTTCAATGCCATTCTCCCAAATCATCCCACCCTCTCCCTCTCCCACGGAGTCAAAAGACTGTTCTATACACCTGTGTCTCTTTTGAATGATGATTTTCTCCAGGTATATGGCGAGGAGTGGGATTGCTGAGTTGTACAATAGTTCTATTTTTAGTTTTTTGAGGAACCTCCATACTGTTCTCCATAGTAGTTGTACCAATTTACATACCCATATGTAGGAGGACTCCCTTTTCTGTGCATTCTCTCCAGCATTTATTGTTTGTAGATTTTTTTAATGATAGACATTCTGACTGATGTGAAGTAATACCTGACTGTAGTTTTGATTTGCATTTCTCTAATAATTAGTGATGTTGAACATCTTTTTATGTACTTGTTAGCCATCTGTATGTCTGGAAAAATGTCTTTTCCCCATTTTTTCACTGAGTTGTTTGGTTTGCTGATATTGAGTTGTTTGTGTATTTTGAAGATTAATCCCTTGTCAGTTGTTTCATTTGCAAATATTTTCTCCTATTCTGAGAGTTCTTTTTGTTCTGTTTATGGTTTCCTTTGCCATGCAAAAACTTTTAAGTTTAATTAGGCCCTACTTATTTATTTTTGTTTTTATTTTCCTTACTCTAGGAGGTTGGTCAAGAGATCTTCTTGCAATTAATGTCAAACAGTGTTCTACCTATATTTTCCTCTAGGAGTTTTATAGTCTGACAGAGAATTTAAATAGTCATGATTAAAGTTCTCAAAGAATTAATTAACACAATGTGTATCTTGGCAGAGAAATGGCAACAAAAACAAATGAAAAGTCTACAGCTGTAAAAGTTAATAACTGAATTAAGAACTAGAGAAGGTGTGCATCAGCACATTAGATCAACATAAAGTAGAAATAGTAAAATGCAAGATCAGAGGATAAATATTCCTCTATTTAGAAATACTGATCATATAGTAAGTGCCTGTTTAATAACACTGTATAACAAAATTTTCCTCAAACTTAGCAGTTGAAGGAATTTTTTTTAATTTTGCTCATGATTTCCTGGGTCAGTAATTTGGGAAAGATTCAACTTGGCAGTTCTATCTTTGAGATTTCTCATGTGGTTACACTTAGATGTCATCTGGAGCTGACATCTCTAAAGGTTTGACTGAACTGTGGTTATGTAAGGAAATTCTCTGAAGTATTTTGTTGTTGTTGTTGGGAGGGAGAGATAAAGGAACATCATGTCTGCAACTTAATACCAAAAGATTTTACATACTCAGGGGAAAATGGGGCAGGAGGGGGACAAAGAAGGAGAGAGAGGGAAAGCTACAGCAAGATAGAAAGAGAGAGAAAACTAGAGTGAGAGACAGAGAGGAAAGTAAGAAAGAAGGATTAAAGGAAAATACTCACCTAACATTTGGGGAATCCAGGTAAGGTTCATAGAGAAATTATTCCTAGAAATCCTTCACTAAAGGAAACACTAATAACATCAGTAACTTACTAATATTAACTAATACTAATACTAACACTAATAACATACTCCCCAGGTCTGTAGGTGCCCAATAGGCTACTGGAGATCAATGGAGAAATAACTCCAGAAAGAATAAAGAGACAAAGCCAAAGAAAAAAACAATACCCAGTAGTGGATGTGACTGGTGACAGAAGCAAGGTCTGATGCTGTAAATAACAATATTGCATAGGAACCTGGAATGTTAGGTCCATGAATCAGGCAAATTGGAAGTAGTCAAACAGGAGATGGCAAGAGTGAACGTCAACATTTTAGGAATCAGCGAACTGAAACGGACTGGAATGGGTGAATTTAACTCTGATGATCATTATCTACTACTGTGGGCAAGAATCCCTCACAAGAAATGGAGGAGCCATCATAGGCAACAAAAAGAGTCTGAAATGCGGTACTTGGATGCAATCTCAAAAACGACAGAATGATCTCTGTTCATTCCAAGGCAAACCATTCAATATCACGGTAATCCCAGTCTATGCCCCAACCAATAATGCTGAAGAAGCTGAAGTTGAATGGTTCTCTACAAGACCCTCTAGAACCAAGACCCAAAATAGATGTCCTTTTAACTATAGGGGACTGGAATGCAAAAGTAGGAAGCCAAGAAACACCTGGAGTAACAGCCAAATTTGGCCTTGGAATGTGGGATGAAGCAGGGCAAAGACTAATAGAGTTTTGCCAAGAGAATGCACTGGTCATAACAAACACCCTCTTCCAACAACACAAGAGAAGACTCTACAAGGGGACATCACCAGATAGTCAATACTGAAATCAGATTTATTACATTCTTTGCAGCCAAAGATGGAGTAGCTCTGTACAGTCAGCAAAAACATGNGGGCAAAGACTAATAGAGTTTTGCCAAGAGAATGCACTGGTCATAACAAACACCCTCTTCCAACAACACAAGAGAAGACTCTACAAGGGGACATCACCAGATAGTCAATACTGAAATCAGATTTATTACATTCTTTGCAGCCAAAGATGGAGTAGCTCTGTACAGTCAGCAAAAACATGACTGGGAGCTGACTGTGGCTCAGATCATGAACTCCTTATTGGCAAATTCAGGCTTAAATTGAAGAAAGTAGGCAAAACCACTAGACCATTCAAGTATGACCTAGATAAAATCCCTTTCGAATATACAGTGGAAGTGAGAAATGGCTTTAAGGGACTAGATCTGATAGACAGAGTACTTGATGAACTATGGGTGGAGGTTCATGACATTGTGCAGAAGGCAGTGAGAAAGACCATCTCCAAGAAAAAGAAATGCCAAAAGCAAAATGGCAGTCTCAGGAGGCCTTACAAATAGCTGTGAAAAGAAGAGAAGCGAAAAGCAAAAGAAAAAGGAAACATATACCCATTTGAATGCAGAGTTCCAAAGAATAGCAAGGAGAGATAAGAAAGCCTTCCTCGGTGATCAGTGCAAAGAAACAGAGGAAAAAAATAGAATGAAAAAGACTAGAGATCTCTTCAAGAAAATTAGAGATCCCAAGGGAATATTTCATGCAATGATTGGCTCAATAAAGGACAAAAATGGGAGGGACCTAACAGAAGCAGAAGATATTAAGAATAGGTGGCAAGAATACACAGAAGAATGGTACAAAAAAGATCTTCATGACCAAGATAATCACGATGCTGTGATCACTCACCTAGAGCCAGACACCCTGGAATGTGAAGTCAAGTGGGCCTAAGAAGCATCACTGTGAATAAAGATAGTGGAGGTGATGGAATTCCANAAGAAATGCAAAAAAGCAAAATGGCTGTCTGGGGAGGCCTTACAAATAGCTGTGAAAAGAAGAGAAGCGAAAAGCAAAAGAAAAAGGAAACATATACCCATTTGAATGCAGAGTTCCAAAGAATAGCAAGGAGAGATAAGAAAGCCTTCCTCGGTGATCAGTGCAAAGAAACAGAGGAAAAAAATAGAATGAAAAAGACTAGAGATCTCTTCAAGAAAATTAGAGATCCCAAGGGAATATTTCATGCAATGATTGGCTCAATAAAGGACAAAAATGGGAGGGACCTAACAGAAGCAGAAGATATTAAGAATAGGTGGCAAGAATACACAGAAGAATGGTACAAAAAAGATCTTCATGACCAAGATAATCACGATGCTGTGATCACTCACCTAGAGCCAGACACCCTGGAATGTGAAGTCAAGTGGGCCTAAGAAGCATCACTGTGAATAAAGATAGTGGAGGTGATGGAATTCCAGTTGAGTTCTTTCAAATCCTAAAAGATGATGCTGTGAAAGTGCTGCACTCAATATGCCATAAATTTGGAAAAATCAGCAGTGGCCACAGGACTGAAAAAGGTCAGTTTTCATTCCAATGCCAAAGAATGCTCATACTATTGCACAATTGCACTCATCTCAATGCTAGCAAAGTAATGCTCAAAATTCTCCAAGCCAGGCTTCAACAAAACATGAACCATGAACTTCCAGATGTTCAAGCTGCATTTAGAAAAGGCAGAGGAACCAGAGATCAAATTGCCAACATCCATTGCATCATCGAAAAAGCAAGAGACTTCCAGAAACACATCTATTTCTTCTTTACTGACTATGCCAAAGCCTTTGACTGTATGGATCACAACAAACTGTAGAAAATTCTTTAAGAGATGGGAATACCAGACCACCTGACCTGCCTCTTGAGAAATCTGTATGCAGGTCACGAAGCAATAGTTATAACTGGACATGGAACAGCAGGCTGGTTCCAAATAGGAAAAGGAGTACGTCAAGGCTGTATATTCTCACCATGCTTATTTAACTTATATGCAGAGTACATCATGCAAAATGCTGGGCTGGGTGAAGCACAAGCTGGAATCAAAATTGCCACAAGAAATATCAATAACCTCAGATATGCAGATGACACCACCCTTATGGCAGAAAGTGAAGAACTAAAGAGCCTCTTGATGAAAGTGAAAGAGGAGAGTGAAAAAGTTAGCTTAAAGCTCAACATCTAGAAAACTAAGATCATGGAGTCTGGTCCCATCACTTCATGGCAAATAGATGGGGAAACACTGGAAATAGTGGCTGACTTTATTTTGGGTGCTCCAGAATCACTTAGATGGTGATTGCAGCCATGAAGTTAAAAGACACTTACTCCTTGGATGGAAAGTTATGACTAACCTAGACAGCATATTAAAAAGCAGACATTATTTTGCCAACAAAGGTCCATCTGGTCAAGGCCATGGCTTTTCCAGTGGTCATGTATGGATGTGAAAGTTGGACTATAAAGAAAGCTGAGCACTGAAGAATTCATGTTTTTGAACTGCGGTGTTGGAGAAGACTCTTGAAAGTCCCATGGACTGCAAGGAGATCCAACCAGTCCATCCTAAAGGAGATCAGTCCTGGGTGTTCATTGGAAGGACTGATGTTGAAGCTGAAACTCCAATACTTTGGCCCCCTGATGTGAAGAGCTGACTCATTTGAAAAGATCCTGATGCTGGGAAAGATTGAAGGCAGGAGGAGAAGGAAATGACATAGGATAGGATGGTTGCATGGCATCACTGACTCGATGGATGTGAGTTTGAGAGGAATCCAGGAATTGGTGATGGACAAGGAGGCCTGGTGTGCTGCAGTCCACGGGGTTGCAAAGAGTCAGACACGACTGGGTGACTGAAGTGACTGACTGAATAACATCAAACCCATAAAATGCCTAGGAGAAAACCTAGTTAAAGATGTGCAAAACATTTGAGAGAAATTCAAGACCTAACGGAATGAAGGGATATATTTTGCCAATGAATTGAGAAACTCAATGCTGTCAAAGTCAATAATTCTCAAATTTATATACAGATTAAATCTAACTGCAATCAAATTCCCTTATGCTTTTGTGTGTGTGAAACATGACAAGCTGATTCAAAATTAATGTTATTGTTGTTCAACTGCTCAGTCATGTGCAACTCTCTGCAACCCCATGGACTGCAACACATCAGGACT
This sequence comes from Damaliscus lunatus, assembly GCA_006408505.1. Lineage (NCBI taxonomy): Eukaryota > Metazoa > Chordata > Mammalia > Artiodactyla > Bovidae > Damaliscus > Damaliscus lunatus. The sequence goes on from SJXP01002947.1 coordinate 60,656, forward strand.
CCCTGTCCATCACCAACACCCATAGTTTACTCAAACTCATGTCCATCGAGTTGGTGATGCCATCCAGCCATCTCATCCTCTGTCGTCCCCTTCTCCTCCTGCCCCCAACCCCTCCCAGCATCAGAGTCTTTTCCAGTGAGTCAACTCTTTGCATGAGGTGGCCAAGGTACTGGAGTTTCAGCTTTAGCCTCATTCCTTCTGAAGAAATCCCAGGGCTTATCTCCTTCAGAATAGACTGGTTGGATCCCCTTGCAGTCCAAGGGACTCTCAAGAGTCTTCTCCAACACCACCATTCAAAAGCATCAATTCTTCAGAGCTCAGCCTTCTTCACAGTCCAACTCTCACATCCATACAGACCACTCATACTAACTTAATGCAAAATAATGTCTCACACTGTTGTATAGAAAAAACTCCACCAAGGAAAGTACATCCTCATTTTTGTCCCTACCTCTCATAGCCTTCCTCTGCAAAGGGAGTGTGTATGTGGCTGTTAGCAAATGTTTCACTCTTACAAAAAGTGAATTATGAAAAAAAATTATGAGGATTTATTTCAACTGGGAAAATAAATAAAGCTATTTTAGTGTCAAGTAAGACCACTGGAGAAGAAAAGAATAGCAGAGACTTGTAAGAGGAAAGTATATGAAGCTCATAGCTCACAGCTACAGGGCACTCAGGGAAGATGAGTAGTTGTTCAGTCCTCTTGTCCCTCTGATCAGACACCAGCTTTCTTGGAACTTTCCATTCTCCCAGCTGGTGGGCATGAACTGACCATACCTGAGCAGATGACTCCTGCATCCTCGCTATGATCGCAGTTGTGATTCCCCCAGCCCTGGGAAGGGCACCTCCACACGTGGGACTCCTTTCCTGTGCACCTCACGTTGTCCAGCCAAATGGGCCCTGATCCCGCCCCAAAGGAAGAAGAGACAGTGGCATCGAGGACTTCTCCACAGCCCAGCTGTCTGCACACCACGCGGGCATCGTCCAGGTCCCAGTCGTCATCACAGATGGTGCCCCAGGAGCCCTGGTCTAGGATCTCCACTCTCCCGGCACAGGGACCGCCCCCGTCCACCAGGCGGAGCTGTCTGCTTTCTGAGGAGAGAGAAATGGAACAATAGGGCGTTGACCTGGGGAATTAGAAGGGTCGTCTGTCCTGTGGGACCCTCACCTGAGCAGTAAGGGGCACTCTCCTCAGAGGCTGCAGACCCTGCTGATTCTGAAATGGAGTCATTGCACTGGGGCAGCAGCTGGGTCTGGTTTCTTACAGCGGTGGCAAGAGTAATAAGGTTGAAAAACAGGAGGAAAATAAACCAGGAAATATTAAGTTGAAAACACTCTAGAGAGTAGTCTGAGACAGAAGGTGTTACAAGGTCATATCAGAGTTAACATTCTGATCTGTAGATTTCTGCACAGCATCTGAGAAAGATTTACAGGAAATGTTGGTCTCTCTTCCCAGAGCAGTTAAACGAGTTCAGAGTCACAAGAACGAGTTGGCAGCTGGATGGATTCCTTACAAACCACACACACTTTGATGCCATTGACCTAAGAGTTAAAGGGGTTGATTAAAGGGAGTGGAGTCAGGAACTGGCCTCATCAGATGCCTCAGATAGCAATCATGAATCATGTACCATTAAAATCCTTCTCCTTGGTACAGTCATTCAGAACTGAAAAGCAAATGGATTCTGAGATGTCTTGGTTTACCCCCCAGAATATTTCACTTTTGGTTCTAAGCTTCAGACTTCAGATCTGGATACTTAGCTTCAAAAACTGTGATCTTTTTGAGTGGACTGAACAATTTGCATGAGAGATGTGTCAGGTAACATTGATTGACATTGGCCAGATTCCACTGGGAATCAGAGAATATTCTTCTGCTCCCCCAAACATAAAACCTTTCCTTGGACTTTGTGTCAAGAATCTCTGTTATTCAAATTTTGGAGTTATGGGATCTTGAGGGGGTAATAGTGCGTATGTGTGCTTAGTCACTTCAGTCATGTCCGACTCTTTAAGACCCTATGAACTGTAGCCTGCCAGGCTGCCCTCTTCATAGGATTCTCCAGGCAAGAATACTGCAGTGGGTTGCCATGCCCTCCTCCAGGGATCATCCTGACCCAGAGATCTAACCAGTGTCTCCTGCATTGCAGGTGGATTCTTTACCACTGAGCCACTGGTGAAGCCCTTCTGGTTCTATCACTGAGCAGAAATAAGTTATATTCCTGCTCTGAAAGCCCTTGAACAATAACATTAACAGACTCAATGTATTCTTCTCTCCTTTTATACATAAAATGATGTAAAGAAATGTTAAATAATGTCTATCAGTGCTGCACTTTAAGTAAATAATGAAGTAGAGAATTAAACCTAAAATTTTCCACTGCCAGGGAGAATGGAGGAGTTCACAGCTGGCCAATGTGTCTTGCTGGGTCTTGCTGGGTCTTGCTGGATACAACTTGAAAAGCTGGAAGAGGTTTTTTATGAAACAACAAATGTCTTTGACATTTGCTAATGCAACATGGACTAAATATGCTAAAATTCTAAAGAGTGGAGTTTATTTCAATGTTAGTCCAGGATCTATAGCTTCTTTTTCTCTGTGGGAATTTGCTGATTCATTGCATAATTTAATGATTCAGAATCTGAGCTTGGGCAAGCAGAAGACTACCGTTGTGACAGGAAGCCAGCATAATTTGGGAGTTACCTGGTGCTGGAGTGACAAAACTAGAGTCTTGAGAGCCTCTCTCACACAACATGTTTTCTCCTCAAATATCTGCCCAGTATATAAGCTGTGAAGGGCAGGAAGCTAAAGAACTACATAAAAAGACTTGGAAAGCAGAGTCTTTCTCATTCTATTGGGTACTGAGCTATCAAAGGATCCAGGCTCTGAACTGAAATCTCAAAGTCCATGTCACAGGGACAGGGAAATCAGAGCTGGACTGAGTGCTACTAAAACTGCAGCCACACTTGTTACAGCTCAGTTTTAGGTTATATTTATGTTTAAATGACATATACCCCTTCTCCCTACCTGTCAAGCAAAACAAAGGGTAAATCTTTACAGGTGTTAGAAAATGTATCAGGAATAGCTTACTTTTTCATATATAATTTATAGCACTCAATAAAAAATAACATGACATTTGACAAGCTAGGATAACATGACAAATGATTAAAGTGAAGAAAAGAGATAAGAAAATGCAAAGACACACATGATAGAAATGTTAGACTTGGCAGATAAGGATTTTAACTATGATCAATGTATTTAGGGGGAAGAGAGGAGAGAATAAAAAGATGAAAAAATATCAAATAATCATTAATAAATAAAAATATCAAAGGAACCATTGCTAACCTTAAAAAGTGAATGAATAAGTTAAAAGAATTTTAGATAGAACCCAGAACATAATGACTTCAGTTCAGTCCCTCAGTTGTGTCCTACTCTTTGCGACCGCATGAATCGCAGCATGCCAGGCCTTCCTGTCCATCACCAACTCCCAGAGTCACTCAAACTCATGTCCATCGAGTCGGTGATGCCATCCAGCCATCTCGTCCTCTGTTGTCCCCTTCTCCTCCTGCCCCCAAACCCTCCCAGCATCAGAGTCTTTTCCAATGAGTCAACTCTTCACATGACGTGGCCAAAGTACTGGAGTTTCAGCTTTAGCATCATTCCTTCAAAAGAAATCCCAGGGCTGATCTCCTTCAGAATGGAAGAGGAGGAGAGGGGAAAAAAAAAGAGATCTAGAGACAGAGAGACAGAACTACAGAAGTCATATTTGAAGATATAATGATAGATAATTTTTCAAAAAAATGAATAGAAGAATATGAAAACCCCCACTCCTAGTAAAACTGGTGAAAATCAAAAGGAAAAAGGAAAATCTGAAATAATAACAGATTTATTTAATACTAAAGCAAGAAAGAAAAGGAGAGAAAAGGGAACATAAAATAGGTGGATCAGTTAAGAAAACAGAAAGAGAAATTAAGGAAAACATTCCATTCACCATTGTAATGAAAATAATAAAATACTTAGGAATAAATCTACCTAAAGAAACAAAAGACCTACATATAGAAAATCATAAAGAAAGAAGTCAAAGATGACACAAGTAGATGGAGAAATATACGATGTTCATTGATCAGAAGAATCAATATAGTGCAAATGAGTATATTAGCCAAAGCAATCTATATATTCAGTTCAATCCCTATCAAGCTACCAATGGTATTGGTAGAACAAATAATTTCACAATTTATATGGAAATACAAAAAACCTGGCATAGCCAAAGCAATCTTGAGAAAGAAGAGTGGAACTGTAGGAATCAACCTGCCTGACTCTAGAATATACCACAAAGCTACGGATGGAGGTTCATGACACCATACAGGAGACAGGGATCAAGACCATCCACAAGAAAAAAAATGCAAAAAAACCAAAATGGCTGTCTGAGAAGGCCTTACAAATAGCTGTGAAAAGAAGAGAAGTGAAAAGCAAAGGAGAAAAGGAAAGGAATACTCATTTGAATGCAAAGTTCCAAAGAATAGCAAGGAGAGATAAGAAAGCCTTCCTCGGCAATCAATGCAAAGAAATAGAGGAAACAACAGAATGGAAAACACTAGTGATCTTTTCCAGAAAATTAGAGATATCAAGGGAACGTTTCATGCAAAGATGGGCTCAATAAAGCACAGAAATTGTAGGGACCTAAAAGAAGAAGATATTAAGAAGAGGTGGCAAGAACAGAACAAAAGAAGAAGAACAGAACAAAAAGATCATCGTGACCCAGATAATCATGATGGTATGATCACTCATCTAGAGCCAGACATGCTAGAATGTGAAGTCAAGTGGGCCTTAGAAAGCATCACTATGAACAAGGCTAATGGAGGTGATGGAATTCCAGTTGAGCTCTTTCAAATCCTAAAAGATGCAGCTGTGAAAGGGCTGCACTCAATCAATATGTCAATAAATTTGGAAAACTCAGCAGTGGCCACAGGACTAGAAAGAGTCAATTTTCATTCCAATCCCAAAGAAAGACAATGCCAAAGACTGCTCAAACTACCACACAATTGACTCATCTCACACACTAGTAAAGTAATGCCCAAAATTCTCCAAGCCAGGCTTCAACAGTACATGGACTATGAAATTTCAGATATTCAAGCTGAATTTAGAAAAGCCAGAGGAACCAGAGATCAAATTGCCAACATCCATTGCATCATCGAAAAAGCAAGAGAGTTCCAGAAAAACATCTATTTCTGCTTTAATGACTATGCCAAAGCCTTTGACTGTGTGGATCACAATAAAATGTGGAAAATTGTGAGAGAGATGGGAATACCAGACCACCTGACCTGCCTCTTGAGAAACCTGTATGCAGGTCAGGAAGCAACAGTTAGAACTGGACATGGAACAACAGACTGGTTCCAAATAGGAAAAGGAGTACATCAAGGCTGTATATTCTCCCCCTACTTATTTAAATTATATGCAGAGTATATCATGAGGAACACTGGGCTGGAAGAAGCAGAAGCTGGAATCAAAATTGTTGGGAGAAATATCAGTAACCTCAGATATGCAGATGACACCACCCTTGTGGCAGAAAGTGAAGAAGAACTAAAGAGCCTCTTGATGAAAGTGAAAGAGGAGAGTGAAAAAGGTGGCTTAAAATTCAACATTCAGAAAACTAAGATCATGCTATCTGGTCCCATCACTTCTTAGCAAATATATAGGGAAATAGTGGAAACAGTGTCAGACTTTATTTATTTATTTATTTTTGGCTCCAAAATCACTGCAGATGATGATTGCAGCCATGAAATTAAAGACGCTTACTCCTTGGAAGGAAAGTTATGACAAAGCTAGACAGCAAATTAAAAAGCAGAGACATTACTTTGTCAACAAAAGTCTGTCTAGTCAAGGCAATGGTTTTTCCAGTAGTCATGTATGGATGTGAGAGTTGGACTATAAAGAAAGCTGAGCACAGAAGAATTGATGCTTTTGAACTGTGGTGTTGGAGAAAACTCTTGAGAGTCCCTTGGACTGCAAGGAGACCCAACCAGTCCATCCTAAAGGAGATCAGTCCTAGGTGTTCATTGGAAGGACTGATGTTGAAGCTGAAACTCCAATATTTGGCCACCTGATTCGAAGAACTGACTCATTTGAAAAGATCCTGATGCTGAGAAAGATTGAGGGCAGGAGGAGAAGGGGATGACAGAGGATGAGATGGTTGGATGGTATCACTGACTCAATGGACATGGATTTGAGTAAACTCCAGGAGTTGGTGATGGACAGGGGGGCCTGGAGTGCTGTGGTTCATGGGGTCACAAAGTGTCGGACACGACTGAGTGACTGAACTGAACTGAACAATGGTACGGTCATCAAGACAGTATGGTGCTGGCACAAAGACAGAAATATAGATCAATGGAACAAAATAGAAAGCCCAGAGATAAATCTGTGCACCTATGAACACCTTATCTTTGACAAAGGAGGCAAGAATATACAATGGAGAAAAGACAATCTCTTTAACAAGTGGTACTGGGAAAACTGGTCAACCAACTCTAAAAGAATGAAACTAGAACAGTTTCTAACACCATACACAAAAATAAACTCATGATGGATTAAAGATCTAAATGTAAGACCAGAAACTGTAAAACTAGAGGAAAACATAGGCAAAACACTCTCCAACATAAATCACAGCAGGATCCTCTATGACCCTCCTCCCAGAATACTGGAAATAAAAGCAAAAATAAACAAATGGGATCTAATTATACTTAAAGGCTTTTGCACAACAAAGGAAACTATAAGCAAGGTGAAAAGACAGCCATCAGAATGGGAGAAAATAATAGCAAATGAAGCAACTGACAAGGAATTAGTCTCAAAAATATACAAGCAGCTCATGCAGCTCAATACCAGAAAAATAAACGACCCAATCAAAAAATAGGCCAAAGAACTAAACAGACATTTCTCCAAAAAAGACATACAGATGGGTAACAAACACATGAAAAGATGCTCAACATCACTCAATATCAGAGAAATACAAATCAAAACCACAATGAGGTACCGTATCACACCAGTCAGAATGGCTGCTGTCCAAAAGTCTACAAACAATAAATGCTGGAGAGGGTATGGAGAAAAGGGAACACTCTTACCCTGTTGGTGGGAATGCAAACTAATACAGCCACTATGGAGAACAGTGTGGAGATTCCTTAAAAAACTGGAAATAGAACTGTCATCGACCCAGCAATCCCACTGCTGGGAATACACACTGAGGAAACCAAAATTGAAAGAGACACATGTACCCCAATGTTCATCATAACACTGTTTACAACACCCAGGACATGGAAGTAACCTAGATGTCCATCAGCAGACGAATGGATAAGAAAGCTGTGGTATACATACACAATGGAATATTACTCAGCCATTAAAAAGAATGCACTTGAATCAGTTTTAATTAGGTGGATGAAACTGGAGCCTATTATACAGAGTGAAGTAAATCAGACAGAAAAACACCAATACAGTATATTAAGCCATATATATGGAACTTAGAAAGATGGTAATGACGACCATATATGCAAGACAGCAAAAGAGACACAGATATAAAACATAGACTTTTGGACCCTGTGGGAGAAGGTGAGGGTTGGATGATTTAAGAGAATAGCAATGAAACGTGTATATTACTGTATGTTAAACAGATCACCAGTTCAAGTTTGATGCATGAAACAGGGCACTCAAAGCTGGTGCACTGGGACAACCCTGAGGGAGGGGTTGGGGAGGGAGGTGGGAGGGGGGTTCAGGATGGGGACACATGTACACCCATGGCTGATTCATGTCAATGTATGGCAAAAACCTCTACAATATTGTAAAGTAATTAGCCTCCAATTAAAATAAATAAATTATTTTTAAAGCAAGTGGTAGATACCAACACATCAATATCAGTAATTGCATTTACAGTAAATAGATTAAGATAAAACAAATTTGACACAGATGTTACTTGCATAATGCTCACCTTATATTATGAAAGCAAAGAAAGATTGAAAGTAAAATGATGGGAAAATGTATAAACTGTAAGAAAACTGAAGTAGCTATATCAATGTCCCAGAAAGTAGACTTTAAGCCAAGCTTTACTAATTGAATTAAAGAGGGAATTTTCATGATTATAATGTGGTGCACCCTAAAAAAGATATTATAGACAACAAAATTTCAGAAAGGTAACAGAACATAGCTTTGAAATATACTTGACAGATTGAAAAGAAGAAATAGACAAAATAACAATTAAAATTTGGGATTATTACTGTATCTTTTTCAGTAGCATACAGACCAAACATACAAAAAACAAAGAATACAGTGGATGTACAACAACATAATCAGCACATTTAACTAAGTAACACATAGAGCAATGCACCCAACAATGCAAGAGTTCACATTACTGTAAATGCACTAGGAACATTTACCAAAATGACCACATAATAGGACAAAATCTTTCACTCTTTGAATTCATATAGAGTATTTACTCTGACTACAGTGGAATAGAATTAAGAGTTAATAAGAAAATATTGTTAGCCATCCCTATTTGGGGAAATTCAGCAACATCTCTCCAAAAAAACCCTGAATCTGGGAATAAATTTAAAACTTACAAAATATTGTGAAATAATGATAATAAAGATTGATAATAATGATAATAAATACAAAATAATGATATGATAATAAATTCTTCTAATGAAATCCAGGTAGTGCCTAAGGGAAATTTATATCCCAAATTTAGAGATGAGGAAAGACTGAAAGTTAAAAAATTGAATGCTCCCCATTAAGAAACTAGGAGATGAGAAAGTCTAAAGGATGTTGAATGTTGGGGTTAATCTTAAAAGGAATAAAAATTAATGGAAAAGAAGGTAAGCATAAGATAGAAAACATAGAAGAAACATAGCCCTTTAAACATGGCTCATTGGAAATTGATGAACACTGAGCAATGCTTAAGAAGAGAGAGAAAATAAAGTTAACAATTCCAAGAATGAAAAAGGACATCACTATGAATCATACAGATTTTTTGGTGATAGTTTTTGTGCTGTTGGTTGTTTGATTTTTGCTGTGCTGTGGCTCATAGTTCCCAGGTCAGGTTTGAATCTGGACCCATGACAGTGAAAGCCCGGAGATTTAATCCCAGGATTGCATAGTTTTATTAATACAATTTATACATTTAACATGGACAAGTACACAGAAAGTGTCAATTTCTCCACAATGTTGCCAAAACTTAAGTGTCTTAAAAAAAAAAAAAAAACAGTCATTCTGACATGCTGCTGTTTCTGCTAAGTCACTTCAGTCATGTCCGACTCTGTGCGACCCCATAGGCGGCAGCCCACCAGGCTCCTCCGTCCCTGGTATTCTCCAGGCAAGAATACTGGAGTGCGTTGCCATTTCCTTCCCCACATTTTGGCATGTGTGAGATGATATCTCTTTGTGGTTTTGATTTACATTTCTCTGATGATTACAATGGCAAGCATTTTTTCATATACCCATTGGCCATCTCTAAGTCTTTAGAGATAGTCTCTTGGACTGCAAGGAAATCCAACCAGTCCATCCTAAAGGAAATTAGTGCTGAATATTCACTGGAAAGACTGATGCTGAAGCTGAAGCTCCAATAGTTTGGCCACATGATAAGAAAATCTGACTCATTGGAAAAGACCCTGATGCTGGGAAAGATTGAAGGTGGGAGGAGAAGTGAATGACAGAGGATGAGATGGTTGGATGGCATCACTGACTCTATGGACATGAGTTTGAGCAAGCTCTGGGAGCTGGTGATGGACAGGGAAGCTTGGAGTGCTGCAGTCCATGGGGTCACAAAGATTCAAACATGACTGAGCGACTGAACTGAACTGATGATCCAGTGGAATGTGTGTGTGTGTATGTGTGTAGGGACTGAGATTTAATGCAGAGATTGTGTTCAGAAAGAATATAAACGTAGCTGGTATATCCTGCCTTGAACTTTAGAGACAAGTGCAAGCTCAGAAAATATTTAATGCTCTTTGGAACAATCATACCAAAGTTGACACTGACAAGTATATGGGGGCAAACTCATGTGAACTGAGTTCCTTAGTGTGTGAATATGTGCTTTAATAATATGATGCTACAGAGCATTCTCTCTGAGGAAACATGCTTGTTTGAGTGAACTATGATTTCTCCTTAGCCTAATGAGAAATTCCTTCATTGTTTTTGTATCTGGAGAGGCCAAAGAGGAATCAGAGAGCCAATTTTATATTTCATTCAGAGAATCTACCTCAGCCTGCAAAGCCTGAAAACATGACAACCACCATTATAATATGTCCCAAACCCAAGGAACTGGAAGTTTCATTTTGTGGGGTTTTTTAAGATTTTTTTTTAATGTGGATCTATTACAATATTCCTGTTGTTATGTTCTGTTTTTTTTTTTGGGGGGGGGTGCTGTGAGGCATGTGAGATCTTAACTCCCCAACTGGGGATCAAACCTGCACCCCTTGCATTGGAAGATGAAATCTTAACCCCTGGGAAAATGAAATCTTAACACCAGGGACGTCCCCAACTAGAAGTTAAAAGAAATATAACAAGGAAATGAAGAGCAGAACGTCTTGCTCCTTTGGGGAGGAGTGAAGTTTCCCAAAGAAGAGAGACAGAGACTTCTGATGGGGTTGGGGGAAGCGGCTTGAAGTAAGGAAGGAATGTGGGATCAGGAAGGGATGGAGAGATGAGCTTTGCTAAAGCAGACAGGACCAAGGGCTAACCTGGAAAAGCTGACTTTCCAGGCATGTAACTAGCTCATTCTAATTTCAGGAGCTCAAAGCAGGTGTCTTGGACTCTCCTGATTTAAGAGCACAGTGAAGACCAACTTTCATACAGCGTCTGTGGGAATGACGAGAGAAAATATTCACCCTGGACAATCACAAACACAGAGTTCTTGCTAAATATCTGACCCATTAAGATGTCACAGAACAACCTTGTGCTCTCCACTGAGACAGGGAAAACCTGACCTGCCTCAGTGGGGAACATCATCAAGTCTCTAAGACTAAATCCCTCTCCTGCCTTCAATGCATCAGGCCATTGATGGCACCTGCATTCAGTGTTAATTTTTTTCCTTTGCACAGCAGGGTTGGAGAACCACTGATCCAAGAGGTAGGAAGGGAAAATATTACAGGCAGGAAGACAGAGTCCAGCTGAATCCTATGCTAGGTAGGGAAAGACTACGGAAAAGCAGAAAAACGTCTGAGCTGTGGGTTGTTTGTGGGGAAGAAAAAGAAACTCAGAGTTCGAATGCAAATGCAGGGTTATCCAGAGGTGTGATTACAGTTTCTACTGAGAGGGCTTTCCTCATAGAAAGGAAGATTTCCATGTTTGCCCTCACCATACATACATACACACATATCATCATCACCATTACCATTGCTACCACCAAATCCAGCAGTCTGGCTTAGAGAGTGTGAGTTCTGTGGAAAGTGAAGTGAAAGTGTTAGTCATTTAGTCACGTCCAGCTCTTTGCGATCCCATGGACTGTAGCCCACCAGGTTCCTCTGTCCATGGAATTCTCCAGGCAAGAATACTGTTGTGGGTTGTCATTTCCTACTCCAGGGGATCTTCCCATCACAGGGATCAAACCCAGGTTTCCTGCACTGCAGGCAGATTCTTTACCATCTGAGCCACCAGGGAAGTTCTATGGACTCCTATCTAGAAAATCAACTTCCGCTGGGCAGATTTATTTCTGTTCACACATTTAGCCTATATATACTCTTCCAATTCATCTTTACCCATTCCCTTATCTCACATATACAGACAGACACACATGCGCACACATATGTATGTTGTTATTTATTTATTAAGTCATGTCTGAATCTTTGTGACCCCATGAACGCCCACCAGGCTCCTCTATCCATGGTATGTCCTAGGCAAGAACACTAGAGTGAGTAGCCATTCCCTTCTTTAGGGGATCTTACTGACCCAGGGATAGAACCTGCATCTCCTGCACTGGCAGGCAGATTCTTTATCACTGAGCCACCGGGAAGTCCACACATATGTATGCATACACTTAAAGCATACATACATAAACACACATGTGCACATACACACACACATGTCCACAGTCTAAAAGATCCAAAATACTGAACTGGTCGAGAGAGATGTGATATAAAGTATGGGAAGAACAGATCAGAGACCCAGACAGAGGCAGTCCCTCAGCCATAATCCATTAGAGGAAAACTGAGAAATGGTCAGACATTTTCTGAGCTGTTAGGTGTACTTGGGGAGGGCTACAAACACAGAGTTAGATCTGTGAATAGAATTTATATCTCTGCAACATATTACTGCTTAACTTGAAAAACTGAGCCCCGAGGGAGAAAAATCAGCACTCATTGTCACTAAGGATCACATTTGGTCAAAACCAAATGGTCAACAAATAGAAAGGTATTGTCCTTACAGTCCCACAGATCATTCTCCTAGAATCTTATGGCTAATCCAGTGTGTCTGCTGAATTTAAGAACACTTACCTTGAGCATGAGATAGGGTGCTAAAGAGCAGACAGACAAGTCCCTGGAGAAAGCAGTATCTTTTCATGGTTCTCTGATGCTCTTGTCTTTGGGTAACAGCTTCAGTTTCCCCAAACTACATGAGGAGTCCTCTGGGCCCTTAATGGAGGCTTTTACAGCAGGAAGGGGTTCATATAATCCCATCCCCTGACACTGCCATCTTCCGAGCCAATAGAAACACTTTTTAACATCTTCTCTGCCATCAGACGCTATATAAAAGGAAACTTTCTGAAGTTCAAACACCAATTAGATGCTGAATCTTGAATATCTCCTTATATGAGATGCAAGGTTATCTGACGTCAGGTGTCATTCTGTCCGTTAAGCTGATGCAGAAAAGCTATGTTATATATATATGGCTTTCTTTTTCTCCATGCCAGGTATCCGGTTCAATGGCTGGTTCAGCTCAGCTGGTGGGATCAGCCAGAAACACTTTCTGGGTCAGTTCTACCTCCTATACCTCCTCAGGAACCCTGGGAAAGATGTTTTGTTTCATTGGGCGGAGGGCTGCAGTGTCAAGTGACTGACATATTGTGGCTGCAAAGAAACTAAGTAACTACTGGAGAGAAAAAGAGGAAGATCATGTGAGCACAAAATCGGGATAAGAAAGGTGAAAAATTCTTAAGTAAATGAAAAAAAAAAAAAAAAAAGGTGAGATGAACATCAAGGGGACCAGATTACTGGCTTCATAAGTCTTTCCCCATTTCCATTTCTCCTTGGTGATTGGAAGCCTCATAAAGATCCAGGGTTCCAGAGACTCCTGAGCAGGCCTGCTCTTTTCCTGAAAACCAGTATGCCTTTCCTATTCTCCATCTAAAGGATAGTCTTCTCTTCTCTGCATTGAATCAGTTGTGACCTCATTTCATCCTAAAGAATCAATTTCAGCCCCCAGTTTCCCCAAAAGGCCTGCTTATAACTATCTTCTTAGAGCCTGACAAAGCTTGCCCTGCTCCTAAGACAAAATTTCTTCAATAAATGTAGGGCTATTTTTCTTCTTGATTTTGTTTTGATATTGTGTATTTTTAAGAAATGTATCCACTTTATCTAAACTGTTAAGTTTATTAGCATATAATTGTTCATAGTGTATTTTCATTATCATTATAAGGTCTGTTGTATCTGAATGATTACTTTCACTTTTGACATTGATCTTTTGTTTCCTTTTTAAAAATTATTTTTCCTATGATATTGTCAATTTTACTAATTTTTGAAAACCCAACTTTTACTTTGCTAATGTTTGCTTTTATTTTTCTAGACATTTGCTTTATTATTATTTTTTTTTCTTTCTACTTGTTTTGGTTTCAGTTTGCTTAACCATGGTGCTGGAGAGGACTCCTAACAGTTCCTTGGACTGCAAGATCAAACTAGTCAATCCTAAAGGAAATCAACCCTGAATATCCATTGGAAGGACTGATGCTGAAGCTGAAACTCCAGTACTTTGGCCACCTGATGCAAAGAACTGATCATTGGAAAAGACCCTGATGCTGGGAAAGATTGAAGGCAGAAGGAAAAGGGTGTGACAGAGGATGAGATGGTTGGATGGCAACACCAACTCGATGCACATGAGTTTGAGCAAGCTCTGGGTGATGGTGATGGACAAGGAAGCCTGGTGTGCTGCAGTCCATAGGTCGTAAAGAGTCGGACATGACTGAGTGACTGAAGAACAACAGCTTCCTGAGGTTAACCATTAATATTTTAATCTTTTCTTATTTCTTTTTTTGGGCAGTGCCATGCAGCATACAGGGTTTTTGTTCCCCTACCAGGGCTCAAATTCATGTCCTCTGCAGTGAAAGCATGGGGTCTTAACCACTGGACAGCTATGGAAGTCATTCTTTTCTTATTTTCAATATAGATATTTAAAACTAGGCAATTTCCTCTAAGCAAAGCTTTAGCAGGCTCTCACAATTTTTAATATATTTTCTTTTCGCTATCACTTAATTCAAGATATTTCCTTAAAATGCCTGTGATATATTCTCTACTTTTGGATAATTTTTTAAAGTATTTTAAAATTTCCTACTATTTATGGAATTTCTAGGAGAAGGAAATGGCAACCCACTCCAGTCTTCTTGCCTGGAGAATCCCAGGGACGGGGGGCCCTAGTGGGCTGCCATCTATGGGTCGCACAGAGTCGGACACTACTGAAGCGACTTAGCAGCAGCAGCAGCAGCATGGAATTTCTAAGTATATAATTTTTTAAACTTGTTTTTTATTGATCAAAAATGCAAGAAGTAACAAGCATCGGTGAGGATGTGGAGAAAAGACAACCCTCATACATTGTTGGTGGGATTGTAAATTGGTGCAGCCACTTTGGAAAACAGAATGAAGATTCTTCAGAATTTGCTATACTGTCAGAGTGATGGAGATGCCTGTTGACCTGGTAACTGAATCCAGCTTGGACATGATACTCTGCAAAGATGAGACTTCCTTTCCATGGCAAACTACATATACCCTAAATCAATCACACAAATCAATTATCATTGTATGGTTACGCATGATATACCCAACAGTAAGAATACACAGATCGAAGAATCAGTGGAAACTGGAATGATTATGCTTTTATTCTCAAGGTCCACTTGAGGAATTTGGGCTTCCCATATTCCAAGTCTAGGCTTTATGGATTTAGCTCTGGTTCACAGAAGGAAAAGTGATTTCACCAGGGAACACACACAGTAAGTGTCACCTTAAACTTTAAGCCATGACTTCTTCCCAGTCATCCTAGGATCTTCATGGCAAATTATCAACAAGAAAGTAAATAATAAGCTTTTTTCAATGCTAGAATACCCTAAGCATCAGAAAGAGAATTGCTGCATAACAGGTGTAGGCAAAACCTATCTGAAACCCAGGCAATCTATTTGGGATCTCTTGGCACTCCCTTGCTCCATTTTGATAATAAATATGAGTGCACCAGCCACAGCCTGAAAAGTGTATAGTGGCCAGGGTTTCAGACCTCCTAGGGTGAGGGTGTAGACCGCTCTACCAAGTAAGCTGCCTAGACCAGCAGAGGTGCTAAAAGATGGTGAAGGAAATCTAGAATGTGGTAAATGAGGGAAATGATGATTTATAGCTGTGGACGCAACACCCAACTGCAGTGGTGGGGTCTGTAGCTTGTTTTAACTAAACTTCCTCTTGCAAGTTACCCCAGAAAAAGAAGAAGCATATAAAAATCCAACAAGAATAAACTTTCAAAATTTACTGTAAAATATATACTTAACTTGGGCTTCCCAGGTTGTGCAGTGGTAAAGAATCCACCTGCCAATGCAGGAGATGCAGGTTGGATCCCTGGGTTGGGAAGATCCCCCGGAGGAAATGACAACCCACTCCAGTATTCTTGCTTGGGAAATTCCATGGACAGAAGAGCCTGGCAGGCTACAGTCCAGGGGGTTGCAAAGAGTCGGATACTACTGAGTACACCCACACAACGTACTTAAGTTAAATAATGAAGTAAATGAATTAAAGGTACAAAAATGAATGAGCAATAGGAAAGGATGGATGCCATGGTATGACCCTCTGTCTGGCTGAAGTGTTTGCTTCCCAGGAGCTATGGGTGATGATGGCTGTTCCTTTCTTGGAGAGCATCTTCATCCAATGACTCTTTAGTACACAAATATATAAATTCAATCCCTTTCCCTCCACTTAGGAAAAATATAAAGGACCACTCCAGCTCACCATGGGGTTAACTGAGCCTTTGTGTGACTGCAGGATAGTTCAACTTCTCCCTCTGTTCAGTCTGCCTCGTTTGGTTTCTGTGTCAGGGCAGAGAGTCCTCCACAGAGGCCAGCACTTGTTACTGTAAGAATACAACAAAGGAGAAAAGGATGCTGCAGTGAAGTGGGATGGAAAGGCCTGAGGTCTGGCTTGAAACTCTGTACAGGATAATTCGTTCTGAAAGCTTGGAGAATGAGGTATGTACTGGGTTGAATAGTGCTCCCCATCCCCATTCATGTCCAATCAGAACTTTTGAATGTGACCTTATTTAGAAGTAGTGTCTTTGTAGATGTAATCACAAAGGAGATCAAGCCAGTCAATCCTAAAGGAAATCAACCCTGAATATTCATTGGAAGGTCTGATGCTGAAGCTCCAGTACTTTGACCACCTGATTCGAAGAGCCAACTCATTGGAAAAGACCCTGATGCTGGGAAAGATTGAGGGTAGGAAGAGAAGAGGGTGACAGAGGATGAGATGATTGGATGGCATCATCGACTCAATGGACATGCATTTGAGCAAACTCCAGGAGATGGTGAAGGACAGGGAAGCCTGGTGTGCTGTAGCCCATGGGGTCACAAAGAGTCGGACACAACTTAGAGACTGAACAACAAGATGAAATCAAGTTCAGATGAGGTTTTATTGGATTAGTGTGGGTCTTAACCTGTCCTTACAATAAAAGGGACATTTAGACACAGACATAGAGAGAAGACACCATGTGAAAACAAGAGACACAGGAGAACATTCCATGTGATGATGGAGGCAGAGATTGAAGCAGAGCATCTATAAACCAAGGAATGTCAAGGATTGTTAATAAAAGGATTGTTGTCAAGGATTGTTGACCAAGACTGGAAGAGGCAAGGAAGGACCCTCCCCTAAAAGCTCCAGAAGTAGCACAACCCTGCTTACATCCTGACTTTGGTTTTCTAGCCTCCAAATCTGTGAGAAAATAAATTTCTGTTAAAAAGTATTAATTTCTCATAGTAGCTTTAGGAAACAGGGTAGCAATGTAAGAAGTGTTTCTTTTTTTTTCTTTTTTTTTTTCAGAACTGTTTCAGGGGCTTCCCAGGTGTCTCCGTGGTAAAGAATCCACCTTCCATTGCAGGAGACATGGGTTCAGTCCCTGGTCTGGGAAGATCCCACCTGCAGTGGAGCAACAAAGTCCCTGAGCCACGACTGCTGAGCCTGTGCTCTAGAGTCTGGGAGCTGCGACTACTGAAGCCTGAGCACCCTAGAGCCTGTGCTCTGCAACAAGAGAAGCCACCTCAAAGAGAAGCCCACACACCACAAGGAAGAGTAGACACCACACTCCACAACTAGAGAAATGTTGAGCAGCAATGTAGAGCCAGGACAACCAAAATTTTAAAAAAAAATTGACTAAGAAGTATTTCTGTGGACTGTAAATGTTCTTACACTAGGTGGAACTATGGCCTGAACTGCTGGGTTTCTCCAGCCACTTTTGGAGGGGCACCTAGAGTCTCCGAGGAATACGGGGTGAGGGAGTCAGGGTGCATATCCTGGTGATGTTTGGACATTCTGAGGTTCTTTGATGTCCAGACCATAGGAAAAATCTGCCTGGTGGCATTTTAACAGATACAGTGTTCCATTCCTTCTGTCTTATGTGATAGGAGAGTTAGTTAAGATTTTTCTAATGCACACATTTCAGAGGGGACTGAATGTGCCCTGAGGGGATATTCAGAAAGGGATCAAGAGTCTCTGCTTAGGGAAATTTTCCCTCCCTTCGTTTCACTTGGGGCAGAAAATTTGGGGAAACAGATCCCTCGTCAGATACATGGATGCCTCTCCCTTTGAGGATGTTCTTATCCTGAAGAGGAGTGCCCTGAAATT
>SJXP01002947.1:92404-103636 GCA_006408505.1 Damaliscus lunatus
AACCTAGATAGCATATTCAAAAGCAGAGACATTACTTTTCCAACTAAGGTCCATCTAGTCAAGTCTATGGTTTTTCCTGTGGTCATATATGGATGTGAGAGTTGGACTGTGAAGAAGGCTGAGCACTGAAGAATTGATGCTTTTGAACTGTGGTGTTGGAGAAGACTCTTGAGAGTCCCTTGGACTGCAAGGAGATCCAACCAGTCTATTCTGAAGGAGATCAACCCTGGGATTTCTTTGGAAGGAATGATGCTAAAGCTGAAACTCCAGTACTTTGGCCACCTCATGAGAAGAGTTGACTCATTGGAAAAAACTCTGATGCTGGGAGGGATTGGGGGCGGGAGAAGAAGAGGACGACCGAGGATGAAATGGCTGGATGGCATCAAGGACTCGATTGACGTGAGTTTGAGTTAACTCTGGGAGATGGTGATGGACAGGGAGGCCTGGTGTGCTGCGATTCATGGGGTCGCAGAGAGTCGGACAGGACTGAGTGACTGAACTAAACTGAACTGAACTAAACTGAACTGAACACCCTCGCCCTATAGGAATGCAACTTTATTTGGAGTGTGGTGCCTGGTTTAAGAAAAAATACCCTTGGGAAAAATAAGTTTTCTGGTTATCAGAAAGAAAGGGTCGTAAAATGTCAGCAGGCCTCATGGCCAGAAGATGATGTAAAACCCCTAACACCTTTTTTTTTTTAATATAAAGCACCTGATTTTGATAAAGGTCAGGACTGCTGACCCTCGCATGACTCTGTATTCATCCCTATGTGTAACAAAATGTATATAAGCAAACCTAAAAATAAAAGAAATGGGATCAGTTTCTGGAAAGACTGATTCCCCCATGTCGTTTCTTTCTTGCTCCCTGTTTTTCTGGGTGAATTACCAAGTTATTCAGCCTTTTTTCTCCACTAATATTTCCTACTACACTATCCGTTTCTAGTCTCTCTATATATCTGTAATTAAATATGTATTTTTCCAAGGACGCCGACTCCGTCTCACCTTTGAATCACCCTGGATCCACCGGGGCTGAACCTACTAAAGTTTAATGTTAAAGGATGGAGAGTAGGGGACATAGCCTGGTGCAAAATGTAAACAAATAACAAATTTGACCCAATCTTAACATCCCAACATTGTTCTCCCCCATTCTCTCTGCTCAGGGGATTTCTCTTGATTTTTGTTTCCAGTTTTTTTTTTTTTTTTTGGGCACTAATGGTAAAGAACCTGCCTGCCTGCCAGTGCATGAGACATAAAAGACATGGGTTTGATCCCTGAGTTGGAAAGATCCCCTGGAGGAGGGCATGGCAACCCACTCCAGTATTCTTGCCTGGAGAATCCCATGGACAAAGGAGCCTGGGGGACTAGAGTCCAATGGGTAGCTAAGAGCCGGACACTACTGAAGCGACTTAGCACCCTTACTTAGTACACACACTCTCTTTTATTGACTTTTCCTAATTTCTTTTTCTTACATGTTTTGAAATGCTTCCCAGAAGTGTTTTGAAAATTGACCTCCTGCCTCAGGTAAATAGAGGTACTAGAAAAGTTGACCCCAAAAGTCCTCCTTCCAACAAAGACAAAGAAGAAGAATTATGTCCACTTCAGACTGTATACTTGATTCCTGGACAGGAAGTCAGAGAATCGGTTTATCCTTTCAGCTATCACTGTCTGGCCAGCTTTTGGTTCCCCGATTCTCATATTTAAGGTATCTTTGAACACAGTTTGATTCC
This sequence comes from Damaliscus lunatus, assembly GCA_006408505.1. Taxonomy (NCBI): domain Eukaryota; kingdom Metazoa; phylum Chordata; class Mammalia; order Artiodactyla; family Bovidae; genus Damaliscus; species Damaliscus lunatus. The sequence continues at coordinate 94,131 of SJXP01002947.1, forward strand.
ACTAAATAGTATTTGCACATTCTGCCTATCTGGAGGTTAGGCCAGCTTTGTGCTTTGGTCTGGCAGGACTGTCTACCTTTCTGTAAAGGAAGCTGGCAGAATTTAATTGATAGCATAGAAACATATTAGTTAGGAGGTACACCCAGGAACCTTGTCCATGGAGCAGACTTGCTATAAGGAATGTACTTTCAATTATAGTATTTGAATATTGGCACCAATGTACAAATAAATGGATAATAAAATACATACACAGAGTGTTAGCTTTTACTATTACCAGGTTGCATACTGGTAAAAAATCCACCTGCCAATGCAGGAGATGCAAGAGACACACGTTCGATCCCTGAGTTGGAAAGATCCCCTGCACAAGGAAATGGCTACCCACTCCAGTATCCTTGCCTGGGAAATCTCATGGACAGAAGAGCCTGGCAGGCTACAGTCCCTGGGGTTGCAGAGTTGTATGCTACTGAGTTCACACACATACTATTACCCACAACCCACCTCCTTCTCCAGAATGCAAAAGCAACAGCTGTTCTTTCTTTTGTTACAGCACTTTCCTTCCTGTTAAATACCACTGTGGTTATAATCACAAATCGGCCTAATGATGAACAGAAAAACATTCTGCACCTTTAGTAATATCTAATTAACAGCAGTGTGAGAGGCCCTGCTGGTCTCTACTTGGCAGACATGTGAGGTGCACTCTCCGTATGTCTATCATCACTCTGAAAGAGCAACAGTATCTACAGAATCTCCCAAACTGGCAGCCTTACCATGGATCATTCATAGAGATAAATGGGTAATTATGATTTTATAAATTTGAATACACCTTACTGATCATATTCCATTCAGTTTGGCTCAAAAAAAAGACACATGTGCATTGTGTTCTCAAATATTTCTTCTTCAATGGCATCATTTCTTTTACAGGCCACAGTGCCTTATTCCTGCCAAAATGTTCAACTAACAGAGGCTGCTAACTTCCAAAATCAACTCTGATTTCCAAAATCAATTCTGGAGAAATGACAGAGACAAATGGGAAATAAGTATCCAAAGAAATGACCACATCAGGGACTTCCCTGGGGGTCCAGTGGTTGAGAATCTGCCTTCCAATCAGGGGACAGAGGTTCAATCCCCTGTCAGGGAACTAAGATCCCATAAATTGTGGAGGTAATTAAGCCTGGTGGCTGCAACTACTGAGCCCACACACGCATGCTGCAACACTCAGTGAGCCAAAATAAAGAGAAGCATCCCCTGTGTACACTGAACTCAGACTGAACTGGTGAGTGGAGAGAGGAGGACCAGGCAGAGGCTGGTGGGTGGCTGCAGCATGGAAAGAAAGCTGTATGTGGAGACCAGAGGAAAGCTCTGCTCTTGCATTTCCCCCAATTCATTTTATCACTTGTTTTATAGCCACAGAAATCTGTAGTAACAACTGAAGCTACTCACTGTGTCCATGATGAATATCGGGCAAGCACAAAAGTGCTACTCAGCTGGAAAGTTAAAATATACAATTAGGAAAAAGTAGGATGAACTTGGATGAAGAACAAGTGGGTAAGTTGGAATATAAATTTGAGTGATTTTCCAAGAAGACAAGAGAAAAAAATAAAGAGGTAGAAAATAAAACAAAAATTGTAAGTGATCCAGAGGACAGGAGTAAAGCATCACCATATAGTTAAGGGAGGCTTCACAGAGGGCACCAGTGGTAAAGAAACTGCCTGCCAATGCAGGAGACAAAGAGATGCAGGTTCAGTCCCTGAGTGGGGAAGGTCCCCTGGAAGAGGGCATGGCAACCTACTCCAGTATTCTTTCCTGGAGAATCCCGTGGACAGAGGGGCCTGGCAGGCTATAGTTCATGGGGCTACAAAGAGTCAGATGTGACTGAAGAGATAGCATACATACTTAAGAGGATTCCAGAAAAAATTTTTAAAAAATAAATAAATAAAACTAGAGAGAAGAAAGGAATTTGAAAAACTAATAGATATAAATTGTAGAGAATTTTGAAAAATAAGTAAGGTATCATTTTGAAAGGATTTGTAGATTACCAGTGAAATAAGGAAAATATTCACACCCACACTACATAGAAATTTTTTTAAGTGGCAAAGTAAAATTTCCAGAAAAAAACAGTACATCATCTGCCCAGAAGTGAGAATCAGATTGACTCTGAAGTTATTGGTAGCAACATCACATACAAGACAATAAAGCAATATCTTTGAAAGTATAAGAACATTGAATCTGAAATTGTATGTGCAGCTAAAAGTATCAGTCCTAAGTGAGAGAGAAATATGTAAGTCCACAATCGTATCAAATACATACATAATTCTGCCATTAACACAAGAAGAAACAGTGAAACTGAATTCAATAATAAATATAATGGAACTGAAATGCTTTTCAAAGATCAGTTTTCTCAACAAATCTTACAGGCTTAGATGGTTTTACTAGTACATTTCATCAAACTCTCAAACAATAATTATTATTTAAATTTTAAAACAGAAGTACCAGAAAATAGAGGGGAAAACCCAGCTCCTTTAAAAAGCCTTGAACAATATTAATTTTCTTTTTTATGGAGTTAACTTCAGTTCAGTTTACTTCAGTCGCTCAGTCGTGTCCGACTCTTTGCGACCCCATGAATTGCAGCACGCCAGGTCTCCCTGTTCATCACCATCTCCCGGAGTTCACTCAGACTCATGTCTATCGAGTCCGTGATGCCATCCAGCCATCTTATCCTTGGTCGTCCCCTTCTCCTCCTGCCCCCAATCCCTTCCAGCATCAGAGTCTTTTCCAATGAGTCAACTCTTCTCATGAGGTGGCCAAAGTACTGGAGTTTTGCCAGGGTCCAGCCCCGGTGGATCCAGGGAATTCGAAGGGTGGACGGAGTTGGCAAGGAAAGACATTTATTTATTAAGATTAGATTAGGAAGAAATAGTGTAGTAAGAAAATTAAGTGGAGAAAAAGGGCTGAATAGTTTGGATTATGCGGGAGACCAATAAAATTCCAGACAAGGAATTTGCACCATCTACATTGGGCCGCCGGTGCCCGCTTGAATATCTAAGGGTGCCTCACCTTAGGCTCCCTTTCGCGCAGGTCTTAACAGCCAGGGCAAGTAAGTAGACTTGGCGAGCCTCCGCGCCCCAGATGGAAATTCAGCCTGAAATTAAGTCAAGGGACAGAGGGAGAAAAGGGGAAAAGAGGAAAGAGAGAGAGACACGGGGTGAGCCAGATTCCCAAGAAACCAGGCCGAGAGACTAGTTCGAGAAACTGGTCCGGTCCTTTATTGTTCAGAAGGCCTTTTATACTTATGATAAAACATAGAGATCAATGGGTAATACAAAATTATGTAGCGTTAGCAGCCCAGACTCTTTCTGTATATCTTTCTGTATACAAAAGGTCTCAGGTGATTTACATTATCTTCTGGCCAGGAGGCTTGCTAACACTTTTTTGGCTCTCTTTCTTAATGAATGTTAATCTCGTTTCCCCTGAAGTGTTTTTCTTTAATCTGCATCTCCTTAAAGCATTAAAGTTACATCTCTATAGAACAAAGGTGCAGTGGGTTATAACAAAGAAGGTGCTTAACTCAAAGATCTAATGTTGCTAATACCAGGCCTACTACTTGTTTTTCTATATACCAACTATATCTAAAAATAAAGGATATGAAAATTTGGCAGCAAGTATTGGCTCAACAAATGAAACCTTTAATCAAAAAAGGTCTCAGGTGATTTACATTATCTTCTGGCCAGGAGGCTTGCTAACAGTTTTTTGGCTCTCTCTCTTAATGAATGTTAATCTCGTTTCCCCTGAAGTGTTTTTCTTTAATCTGCATCTCCTTAAAGCATTAAAGTTACATCTCTATAGAACAAAGGTGCGGTGGGTTATAACAAAGAAGGTGCTTAACTCAAAGATCTAATGTTGCTAATACCAGGCCTACTACTTGTTTTTCTATATACCAACTATATCTAAAAATAAAGGATATGAAAATTTGGCAGCAAGTATTGGCTCAACAAATGAAACCTTTAATCAGTCCTATTCTAATGATTCTGACTCCTCGGAAACCCCTACATTCTTAGGATATTTTAAGCTTCCTGTGCCTCCTGCGGTCAGGAGGCCTCAAACAATCATATGCGCAGCTGTACGAGTCCTGCAGGCAGGCTAGAAAGCCATCAGAGGGGTTTTTTGGATTGAAACACTCTTTCAAATGGAGAAAACTTAAGCCCTGAATTGACTTTTTCCAGAGAATGTCAGAAGAGTGGAAAAGCAGGCAGATTCTTATTTTTGGAGGGTGAATGCTCAGGAAATTCCAGGGAGAAAACCTGAGGTCTGATTAGCCTTGCCATCAGAGCTCTTGCCGCACGCCCTTGTCACGGGTGGAATTCCTCATGCTGGCTCCCGGCAGAGTTTCATCTTTAGCATCATTCCTTCAAAAGAAATCCCAGGGTTGATCTTCAGAATGGACTGGTTGGATCTCCTTGCAGTCTGTAAAGCAAATTTCACAAATAATAAGTATATAACTAAAGAACTGATACATAACTATACCTGTACATTTATTTAGTAAAGAATATTTTCTATACCAGGGAAGACACTCTCTTGTCTACTTTCCCTGCCCACCACATTGACCTCTTATCCCTAATTTGTTTTTTCTGCAGTTGACCCATTTGAACAGTGAAAATTTCTTTTGGCCTGCCTTCTCCTGCAAGATAGTATGTGTGTGAAATTCAAATATGTTACTACATTTAGCAGTATTTTTTAATTGCTATTATTCTAATACAAATCTCTATCAGAATTTATTAGTGTTTTCAATACTGAATTATTCTAGTTTTTGGCTATTATAAATAAATCTTATATGAGAGTCATATAATAGGGAAGCAAAAAATGAGTTAATCTCTCTACCAAAACACATATATAAGTATATTCATGTTAGCCACTATTACTCAAAATTGATGAAAGCTTTGTTTAGGAATATACTCAGAAAAGAAACAGCAGGGTTATAGGGTACAGTAGGTTTATAGTTTGCAAATCTCAGCAAGTGAATTTTTAAAGTGGCTTACAAATTTCTACACCTACTGGCATGCTATTGTTGGGCCATTTATGTTCATTCTATTAGAAATATGTTTTCTTATAAGTGTTTAGCTAATCTTCAACAAGGGTACTATGAACACTCAATTAGGAAGCAATTGTCTGTTCAATAAATGGTGTTGGTGGGACTTCTCCGGCGGTCCAATGTTTAATGCAGGGATGCAGGTTCAATCCCTGGTTACGGATCTAAGATCTCACATGACTCTAGGCCAAAAAAAAAAAAAAAAAAAGCAGCATTGCAATAAATTCAATAAATATTTTTTAAATGATCCACACCAAAAAAATCTTAAAAAATGGTGGTGATAAAATGATATTCACAAGCATATGAATAGAACAAGATCCCTTTACTATACATCCCTACTAAAATTAACTAAAAATAGATTAAAGGCTCAAATGTATGACCTGAAACTTGATGACTTTTATGACTAAACATCATAAACTTTTTTTAGACTTTTATGACTAAAAACCCTTGAGGAGAACATATATATATAAAATGATCACAGACTTTGGCCTTGACCTGATGCAATAAATAAATGTATTAAAAAAAAAAAAAAAACAATATATGTACCAAAGCATCATGTTGTATGTCTTAAACTTACACAATGCCACATGTTAATTATGTCTCAACAAATCTTGGGGGGATATTTCTGAAGAAAATAAAACATGAAGATATTTTAGTTAGCCAATTTTTGGTTCTATTCCATTTTCCTATACAATTTCAACATCTTTGTTCCTATATTTTTCTCCTTTAATTACTTATATTTATATTTTGAATCATTAAATAAAACATCAGATTTTAAAACCCCTCTTTTTAAAAAGGATAAGGCAAATGCTATATTGTTTTTTAAAAAGCCTCCTCATTTATGACCATTTAAATTTGTCTTTTTCCTGATTTTTTCCTACACAAGGAGCTATAAACAGACTTTGTATGAAAAATGATGAAAAAACTGCAGAGTTGTGCATAAGGAGGAAAGAGCTTTATTGGGAGGAGAAAGCTGTGCTTGAGTCAACAAGTGTTATTTTAGCCAAAATCATTCATCTTTCTGTGTGAAGATGTCAACACAACACAACACAACCATGTAGACTTTATCCTAGGGCAGTTCTTAGGAATTATGAGAGTGAAAAAATTTGAACAAATATTGTTTCAGATTTTAAACAAATTATCTTGATAAGTTTTTTAAAAAACTTAGGTTGGAGAATTTTAATATCTGATACTCAGCCAAAAATTAAGCCAATAAAGGCACAAAGGCATTTTGGTTTCCTGTTTACATTCCTCAGAATCAGGAAATCTATATGACTTTCAGCAGATAATTTCCTTTCAACTGTATTTGCTTGTTACTCTTTCTCTCTAATGTTTCATAACGTACTCCCTGACTATCATAGTCCATAATGACCCTTGCCTTTTCTGTCTGGGTTTCATTTCCTCAGTTGGATGAGAAGCAGATTTTTTTTTTTAATTTCAATTTATTTATTTTAATTGGAGGCTAATTACTTTACAATATTGCATTGGTTTTGATTTTAGAACTCATTTTTCTTGTCCAATCCAACACTGGCCACATATTTTGTTTTTGTATTCTTAGGTGGTTGATGTCTTTTCTGTTCTGGTTGAGAAATAAAGGGTTTGTGGACCTTGAAAGAAAACATACATTCATGGCAGATGGAGGTGAGGCGTGAAGACTCCTGGAGGTGGTATATTACAGTCTTGGGAGCTGGCAAAGACTGAACCACATTAACATCTTGCTAGTGGGTCTGCACTGGTCGGTCACCCTAGAGAAGTCTGAGTTCAGACCAGGAATTGAGATCATTGTGTGTATGGGAGAGCAGTGGGAGGGGGCAGTGGTGGGACAATGTTCCCTGTGGCAGGGAAAACCTGTCTTTTATTTGGTCTTTTAAGTTAGACATTATTCTGCTGAACAAGACTGGCTCTAGGGCTGCAAAGTCTAAAGAAATTAGTTTCTTCATTTTGTGATTGGATATGTCTCCAATGCTGTGAGAGGCACATTCTGAATGTGAGTGATGAAAATCGACCTTCTCACTGGTCTAACCTGATCATCTAGTATTTTTGATTCACTAGAGTTGTGATGGAAGTGAAGCTCCCTAAGGTTGCCTGCTTCTTTCTAGCAGCTATGGGATGAGGCTTGGCCAATCCCCATCCATGTCTCCATCTCCCATTGCGCCTGAAGCTGTGACGTCATCACCTTCGTCTTCTAGGAGGCGAGAGAGCTGAGGCACAGGATTCCGTGTCCTCAAACCTCGATGGAGGAAGTTGTACCAGAGGCCAGTTTATCCCCAAATGGTGTTCCTTGGCTCTATGCCCTGTTTCCTGTGTTCTTTGTCTTTTTTCTCTTTGTCATGTTTTCTCCCTTTTTCCTTGAGATAGACCAACATGTAAAGAAATGTAAGTGCCACAATGGGCTTTAGGGCACAGGAAAATTATAGTTAGAGAATGTGTGTATGGAGAGAGGAGAAGTTATATATTATAATGTGGAGAACATGAGGGGAAATATCTACTCTTCTCTAACCTCCAAGACCTCAATGATCCTGGGCTAAAGATCTTAGAATTACAATCTTCTATGTGATAGAAGTTCTTGCAGAACATGGGTCAGGACCGGGCTAAGCAGTACATTCCTGATTTACCTGTGAAAGATGAGGAAGTATCTGGGGCCATGCCTGAGCTTATATAATGTCCAGGTTTAAGGATACAAGGAACCCTGTGGAACTGGGAATATATGATGGAATTTCCAGATGATGAAGTCTGACCCAGCATGCTTTGTCTTAGTCTTGCTCAAATGCAGGTTTACTCTGCACAATATTGTCCATAAGGATAAAGAAAATGATGACATGAAGATAGACCATCTAGGAAGACCAGGTGACAATCCTTTGCCCTTCACCTTTGGGTTCATATGGCCATAGGCTGGCAGTCTAGTTACTTCCATGGTCCATGTGCTAGACAGCTGAGGACACCAAACTCAAATTTGGCCTCAGTGAGACAGCTGCCTCAAGTTCAAACTGGCTTGTTATTTAGGAGCTCCTGTAAGTGAATATATTTCTCTTTTCTCATCTAGATTTGGGATGTTCCTCCTCTTATCAAGGTTCCTTCTCAAGTGACTCACTGACTAAGCTACCTTTGTTTGTTTGTTTGTTTTTTATGCTAGACAAAGAAAAATAAAGTGCCTCAACTCCAGGCACTTCCTATAAAGTTGTCCTTGTGGTAATAATGAGGGATAGGATAGATCATAATATGAACTTCTGGGGAGACTGAAAGTTCATTTTTCTAGGAGACATTCTGACCATCTGTTAACCGTAAATCCTGCAGCTTGTGTATGTCAAATGACCTGCCTCTCTGGAAAAGGGTGGTTTCTGATTTATGGCTCCCTTGTGAAAAGAAGAGAGGCGAAAAACAAAGGAGAAAAGGAAAGATATAAACATCTGAATGCAGAGTTCCAAAGAATAGCAAGGAGAGATAAGAAAGATTTCATCAGTGATCAATGCAAAGAAATAAAGGAAAAGAACAGAATGGGAAAGACTAGAGATCGCTTCAAGAAAATTAGAGATACCAAGGGAATATTTCATGCAAAGATGGGCTCGATAAAGGACAGAAATGGTCTGGACCTAACAGAAGCAGAAAATATTAAGAAGAGGTGGCAAGAATACATGGAAGAACTGTACAAAAAAGATCTTCATGACCCAGATAATCATGATGATGTGATCACTCATCTAGAGCCAGACATCCTGGAATGTGAAGTCAAGTGGGCCTTAGAAAGCATCACTATGAACAAAGCTGGTGGAGGTGATCGAATTCCAGTAGAGCTATTTCAAACCCTGAAAGATGATGCTGTGAAAGTGCTGCACTCAATATGCCAGCAAATTTGGAAAACTCAGCAGTGGCCACAGGACTGGAAAGAGTCAGTTTTCATTCCAATCCCAAAGAAAGGCAATGCCAAATAATGCTGAAACTACTGCACAATTGCACTCATCTCACATGCTAGTAAAGTAATGCTCAAAATTCTCCAAGCCAGGCTTCAGCAATACATGAACCGTGAACTCCCTGATGTTCCAGCTGGTTTTAGAAAAGGCAGAGGAACCAGAGATCAAATTGCCAACATCTGCTGGATCATGGAAAAAGCAAGAGAGTTCCAGAAAAACATCTATTTCTGCTTTATTGACTATGCCAAAGCCTTTGACTGTGTGGATCACAATAAACTGTGGAAAATTCTGAAAGAGATGGGAATACCAGACCACCTAACATGCCTCTTAAGAAATCTGTATGCAGGCCAGGAAGCAACAGTTAGAACTGGACATGGACTAACAGACTGGTTCCAAATAGGAAAAGGAGTACGTCAAAGCTGTATACTGTCACCCTGCTTATTAACTTCTATACAGAGTACATCATGAGAAATGCTGGACTGGAAGAAACAAGCTGGAATCAAGATTGCCAGGAAAAA